>JAKZJZ010001463.1:0-27701 GCA_022702705.1 Papilionanthe hookeriana x Papilionanthe teres | reverse complement strand
GAAAGACTAACGTTGATGTTTATGGACAACCTAGACGTAGAGTACCTGATGCACCTTCTATTTCTACTTCTAGACCATCTACCTCTAGACTTTCCACTTCTACTGCTACTGAGCCTCCACCAGATTTCTAGAATGCAATGTGCGAGAGATATTTGGAGTGCCAGAGTGACATGTTTCTGATGTTGTGTCAGATGGAGGATATGGTGAAAAGTTTGATCATATTTCTGATTTAGTTAGTAGGAAGAGTGACTGATCGCTGAAAATTTTATTAAGAAATTCATACCTATTTTTGATGAAATTGCACTTTAAAGAAGGGTATTTTTTTTATTTTATTGCAGGAATGAAGAATTTAGGTGATAAAAGCAAAAATCATAAAAAGGAGCGAATTTGGAGCAAAATCATACAATTTGTGCTAAGTCGCCGACGACGAGGTTACGAGAAGAAAATTTTAAAGAATTTATAACTGTCTCGCTGACAGCGAGCCCGAGCCCGCTGACAGCGACCTAGAGAGGTTGAAGATCTTCTAGAAGCCTCGCCGACAGCGAGGTAGTTCGTCGCCGACAGCGAGGTAGTTCGTCGCCGACGGCGAGCTAGTTCAAATGGTGCAGATACATTGAACCTGGACACTTTTTGAAAGGATGCTTACAAACCTCTTGGTCCTTTACTCACCTCTATATATAGAAGCCGAAATTAAGTGTGTTGTGTGTTACCTTAGAGTTAATTGGTGTTACTTTTAAGTTATTTAGTGTGCAATCTTTGTGTTCTAAGTGTTATAAGTGAGTTATTTTGAGTGTTTAGTGAGTATTTAGTGAGTTAGTGAGTCGTCTTTATCTTGGAAGGAAGAGTCGAAAAGGCTACTGAGGAGTACGCAGGGATAAATTAAGATATGTATTTGTATTTATTGTTTTTAACTTTAAATGAAATCCATGCTTAGTTTAGTTTCCATGCATTCTGAGTAGTCTATTTAGTCTTTCTCCCTATTATGAAATTAAGTGATTTGATGAACTAAAAATAGAAGTTGTCGGCACTATTTTTAGGTTGTGTGAAATTTTAAAAAGGGGTCGCCTAACAGAAATTGTCGGCGAATTTTAAATTTAGTCTAGATAAATAATTTGAAAAAGTAGTATTTGATTTTGAAAATAATTCTAAATATGAGATTAAGCCGATCTCACATCCCGAATAGTTTATATAAACGAGCACGCACCACAAGCCAGTGTATCTATCCCTAAGGATAGACACACTACTTGATGGTGGGGCTCGATCAAATAAACTAGAAGTTTTGTGACATTCGTTTGGTCTGCGAACCAATTTTATAAGCCGACAAATTCCCCTGCTTAATATGAAAGTATTAAACAGGGTTTATATTACACAGGTTCTTTAAAATTCCACTATAAAGTGCAAGCCACTATAGTTAATTACATCTTAAGTGACGGGAATCACCTAAGAAAACTCTCGATAATAATCAATAATTACGCTCTCAAGAATTTGAAAGTTTAAGGTTTTCAAAGATTGAATTTTGGAATTTCGATAGGGAATGGATCAAGTTTGGAACATTTTATTTTGGGAATTCGAAAGGAAGAAAAGTAGGAGAAATCACGGATTCGAAGTGAACTTCGGTAATTTCCGACTATCCTGTTGTTTGGCTCGAGTTTAGGAAAGTCCTAATGTTTATTTAGTATTTCAATCTTGCCAATTTTAATTAATTAGGGCTTATATTTGCATGATAAAATCAAACAAATAGCACAGAAAATGTGAGGGTTTATGTCGTATCGGACGATTACCTCGGAATCTAAAGCCGGTTAGGACTTAATTTGCAATGCAAATGCCTAACGAAGAGTTGAGGATTTATGTTGCACTAAGCAAACTACCTCGAAGTCACTATGGCTTTGTTGTTTAATTCTAAGAAGGTTCTGCTGAAGTAGGTTCGAGTTTTGCTTGACGACGATGGCGTGCTGCCAGCCATGCCCCGAGCTCCTTGTTGTTGCAGAGGTTTAGTTTTAGAAGTTATAAGTCAGGGGATGAGAAAAGTGTTTTGGTTTAGAGAATGTGCGGCTTATTTTAGGGTTGTGTTGTATTTTAAAAAGGGGGGTCGTCTAACAGAAGTTGTCGGCGGATTTAAATTTTAAATTTGATTTAAATATATATATAATTTAGAAAATAGTATTTGACTTTGAAAATAATTTTAAACTTGAAAATTTTAAGATATGAGATTAGGCCGATCTCACATCCCAAATAGTTTATATAAATGAGCACCGCACCACAAACCGTGTATCTATCCCTAAGGATGGACACACTGCTTGAGGGTGGGGCTCGATCGAAATAAGCTAGAAGGTTTTGTGACATCCGTTTGGTACGCGAACCAATTTTATAAGCCGACAAATTCCACTGCTTAATATGAAAGTATCGAAACGGGGTTTATATTACACAGGTTCTTTAAAATTCCCTATAAAGACGAGCCACTATAGTTAATTACATCTTAAGTGACGGGAATCACCTAAGAAAACTCTCGATAATAATCGATAATTACGCTCTCAAGAATTTCGAAGTTTAAGGTTTTCAAAGATTGAATTTTGGAGTTTCAATAGGGAATGGATCAAATTTTGGAACATTTTGTTTTATGAATCCAAAGGAAGAAAGGTAGGAGAAATCAACTGATTCGAAGCGAACTTCGGTAATTTCCGACTATCCTATCGTTTGGCTTGAGTTTAGGAAAGTCCTAATACTTATTTAAATGTTTTGATCTTGCCAATTTTAATTAATTAGGACTTATATTTGTATGATAAAATCAAACAAATAGCCTAGAAGATGTGAGGGTTTATGTCGTATCGGACGACTACCTCGGAATCCTAAGACCGGTTAGGGCTTAATTTGCAATGCTAAATGCCTAACGAAGAGTTGAGGATTTATGTTGCACTAGGCAAACTACCTCGAAGTCCTATGGCTTGGTTATTTAATTCTAGGAAAGTTTTGCTTGAAGTAGATCGAGTTTTGCTTGATGACGATGGTCGTGCTTGCCCACCATGCTCACGAGCTCCTTGTTGTTGCAGAGGTTTAGTTTTAGAAATCATAAATCGGGGGATGAGAAAAATGTTTTGGTTTAGAGAAGTCTTAATTTCCAAGTGTTTTTGTATTTTAATTAAAACAAATCTTAAAGTTGATTATAACGACACGGTTAAGATCCCACGGTTCCATCCTTCGGCATCATTATTTTTATCGGATTCACTTAGTCAGGATGAATTTGCTAAGCTAGTTGAATGAGTTCCACACTTTCATTTAGACCGTGGGAAATCCCGTTAGCAACACGTAGGTTACATCATCCGAGGTATTCCCGATCATCCGACGGGACGTTTTAATTTAGTTGTAATTGTAGTTTTGTGTTACGTTTGTGATTAAATTTTGAGTTGTTTTATATTTTGAAATGTTGTGGCGGTGAATTTTATCTTGCGATGACTTTTAACTTAATTTGGTTTTCGGTTTTAGGGTCTATCCTAAAGGTGTGGGTTTTCATGCAACGAGTTGTTTACCATGCAAGAAAAAGTAAGTGCGATGCGGTTAAATAAATTGCAATAATGTAAATTGCGAGAAAGTAGATTGCAATAAAATAAAAGCGTACACTGGAGGGTCTTCCACGTCATCCAAGCTGCACTTAAAGCACAATTAGAATATTTAAACAAGTTCCTAGGTAAAGCTAGGGAAAGGTTATGGTTTTCTACCAAATTCCTAATCCTATAGCTAGTCATCTCCTATGACGTCTAGGTTCTTTGTTTTTTTGTTTGTTTGAGGACGATTTTCTTCATCGAAGAACAATTAAGTCAATTGTTCTTATAAATATCCTATCATATTGAGGAAGTGCTTAAGAAGAGTCTTAAACATCTTTTCGATATTTCAGGGATTGTTTTAAGTACAAATGAATTTAATTATATAAATGAATCAATCGTCGAGGTTTTCAAGTTTTGTTAACTTGCCCGGTGAACTAGGACATTTGAATATCACTATGAGTGAAGTAACATTTCATTTGATGTTCCATTTAGGAGTTATAATAATCAAAGCTTTCGAGGGTAAATTAGTATTCAAATGATTTGATTTAAGTTAAAGGGTTTAAATTTGGAATAGTGTTCAAGTTGCTTTATATTTAATTTAATTTAATTTAATTGAATTTGATTTAGTTTAACATAGTTCAATTTAATTTGATTTGGTATTTAATTAATTTGATTTGATTTAATTTAATTTAATTATTTAGTTTGATTTAATTGTTTAATTTAATTTAATTATTTAATTTAATTTAATTATTTAGTTTGATTTAATTTAATTTAATTTAATTATTTAATTTAATTTAATTTTAATTTAATTTATCTTTAATTTACTTTATTTTTTAATTTTAATTGAAATTTCAAAAGAGTTTAATAATTTAATTAAGTCTTTTAATATTTTAAATTTGAGTTATCATTTTAATTAAGAGTTAAATGTTAATGATATAATTAGTTTAGGGATTTTTTAAATTAAAGAATAAATCTCTTCCTAATAAATATCCCTTATTTTAATAATTCCAATTTTATTATTCTTCCAAATTTAATCCATTATTTAATTAAAGTTTAATCATTTTGAAATTGTTTAATGGGTTTCTACCCTTTAATTATTTAAATTTCAATCATCCAAATCAGATTAAGATCAAATATTTTACTTGTTAATTTTTTATTAAACCTAAAGTTTTAATTAAGGGTTAAAAGTTTAATTACCATTTTACCCCTTAAGCTTAATAATTTCATAACTCACTAAATTGAACTCAAATGAACTTGAAATTTTTATGTGACTTCACTCATATGTCAATAAAGACATGAGAGGAGAAAATATGATTTTTCTGTATTTAATTTATTTATATAATTATTTTTGGTGGAAAATAGAGATTTTCAAGGAAAATTTGATAACATGATTAAGGGAAAGTTTTTGTCCTTAAGAAAATTAGGGGACATTCCTAATGACCAGAGAAGCACTTGGACCAATTTTGGTGAATTTTTGAAAAGTATTTTTTTTATTATAATTATTTTGAGTTTTGGAGTGTTAATTAATTTAAAAATAAAATAAATGTTGAAAAATGGATTTTATATTTTTCAAAAATCTCTCTGATATCAAGGAAACCAGAGAAACAAATTTTGCAATTTTCTGATTTTTCTATGATTTATTATAATTATTTTAGTGAAAATGCTAGAAAATACATTTTTTTTAATTTTGAAATTACCCTAGGGTTTTAAAATTCAATATCTCACTAAATAGACCTAGGAAAAATGTGGGATTTGTTCCTAAGTGATTAGAATTCAAAATGTGACATTTTGGTGAATTTTATTATTTTTGTGATTTTTATTATTTTTTAATTATTAAAAATATTAAAATATTATTAAAAATCAACTTTTTTAGAAAATTGAAATTTTAATTTTCTTGGGTTCCCCTGATATCAGAGAGGCTCCAAAACCAATTTGGTGAATTTTTGAAAAGTATTTTAAAAGTTATGAATTTTTAAAGTTTAAAATGGCTAAGTGACTTAATCAACCCAATTAGTGGGGCTAACCAAGTCCAATTGACCTCAAATTTTTATGGTGGATTCCTCTGATCCTAAAGGTCTGTGGAGAATTGATTTCAAGTCAATTTGATGCTTGGTTAACTCTAATTAATTAAAGACCTATTTTGGGTGTTTAAGCCAATTAGAGTTGTTACGAATGAACTAAGCCAAAATCTATTTTTCCTAGGGTTCTCTGGTCATAAGGAACATCACCAAATTTTCCTAGAATTTATTTCACAACATGCTATTTACTGGAATTAAAATACTCAAAACGAGTGACACGAACTTGAAAAATCAAGAACTCTTCATAGGGATGGCCTCGACTTTGGAAAATTCGGGGAATGTTCCCAAATTCGGAGGCTTCAAAAGCCCTATGGTCTCATGCCATGGTGAATTGTATGCATGCATGGAGAATTAAAACAATGCAGAGAGTAAATAAATTATAAAAAATAAAATATTTGATGAAATTAAGTGATTTCTTTTCCACATTATTCTCCTCTCTTCACTGAGCAAGAGGGTATTTTTATTTTATTTTTCCGACTTTTCTACACGAGAGATATGAATTTTTGAAGTTTAGGGAATTAAATAAATAAGAAAATACCCTAATTATTTACTTATCCACGCGGCGCCAGTGAAACATCGGCGACTCCGAAGGGGTACGTGTCGCGGCGTGATTGGGCGCCGCCATCCGAGTCGGCGGCCGGGCCCGCGGTTCTCGCACCGTTTCTCGGTCCGACGCCATCCGAGCCGTTCGTCCGCGCGTGTATTGAATGGACGGCATCCGTTCATCGTCCCCAGTGTTCTCGCCCGAGAGCCGTCCACACTAAATCCCTAAGATCTCACTCGATTCTCGATGGATTTTTACGTTCTTATACTCTATGGATTCGTCTTGAAGAGACGAACACATCTATACGGCTAACATGCATTGAAACTAAGGCATTTGAAATAGAGAATCTTCGAAGCTCGGGATGAAGAGTTAGCTCATACCTTGGCTCGGAGAAGTGTGGCTTCAATCCGAGAGTTGTTGCACCTTCGATTGGATCCTAGCAAGCTCCGGATGAAGTCTCTCGGTGCAGTGAATTGCTCGGATATGATTTCGACCAAGCCCGATCACAAAGCTTGGAGGCTGGAGCAACTCGGGTGGCTCTGGAGATGGGGCTTTTGATGGTGGACACCTTCTCTTGGTACAGTGAAGGTGTAGAGCCAATCAATTTGGGAATTGGCTCACTGTGGAGAAGTGTCCTGGTTTTTGGGCTAAAGTTTGAGCTCAAAATTGGGCTCAGCTAGAGGGAATTGGGGCTGGAATTCAGTGGGGATCTGGTGCTCTATGTGTGGAGAAGGGTCTGGAAGAATTTTGGCAGAGTTTTGGCAAGGTTTTTGTTCAGCTCTTCCTTTGGCCGAGAGGGTGAGGGGTTTAAATAGGAGAGGGTGGAAGGCCTCTCAGAGGGAGTTAGGGCTTGGGATCAGCTGCTCTGGTGAGGAGAAGATCAGCCATGGTGACCACTAGGCATGGGGCGGCTCGGCAAGTGAGAATTTCAATGTTGGCTCACATGTGAGCTCTCGGCCATGGTGTTTTCCGGCGGCCTGGTGGCCGGCCGGCCAGGCATGGGTCACCTTCAAGGTCAGGTGGGTCAGGGCTGGAGGTTTGTGCAATCAATTGGCCATGGACATGTGTAAAGGCTTTGATCCAAAGTGGAATGGGGCATGGCTAGATTTGGACCTAAATGGGTCAACCCACCCATTTGGGCTAGGTGCACCACCCAAGGCCTGGTTTTGGGCGAGGGAAAAGTGATTTGGCTCGGCATAATCGGTAGGGTCGAAGTCACCATCCAAGCACGATTAGGCTTAAGCATGGTTTAGTGGAATCATGGAAGTGGTTAATCACCTTTAGGAATTAAGGAAAGAGCCTCCTCCTTTTGCCCAAAATGGCATGGTGACATGTAAAGAGGCTCTCATGGCTTGCATATGGCTTGTGCATGGCTCCATGGCTCCATTTGGCTTGGGAAAAGTGAAGTCGATTTCATGGAAATGGATTTTAAGGATTTTGGATAATTTGGTGGAAATTTGGATGAAGCTTCATTTAGAAATATTTGATCATTGGTTTAGGACTTAGGGATGATTTTAATTGAAAGTATGATGAGGGGAAATGTCATATGGGCTTTGGAAGAATTTTTGGGGCTTTGGATTTGGTGGAAGTGGGTTTTAAAATGGTTTAAGGAATGGGCTTTTTAAGTTTTGAAAATGAATTTATGGATGGGAATTTTGTAAAGAGGTTGGGCCAAATAATTGTTGGGTTTAGCTCATGGATGTGTCATGAGTGATTTGAAACAAATTGGGGGTGATTTGGATTTGAATTGGGTTGAATTTGGGTTAGGTTTGGGTTTAGGTCAAAAATGGGCCTTTTGACCTTGGATTGAGTTTGAGTGGGGTTTGGGTCTGAATTTTGGGCAAATCATGTTAGGGTTTTGTTTGTGGGAATGTTAAGGAAGATTTAGAAAAGATTTGAGGTTAATTGGAGTTGAATTGGGTGAGTTTGGGTCATGGGTCCAAATTTGGGCTTTAAGGCCAAAAGTGAGATTGGATCCAAATGTCAATCAAATTGGACTTGGATTTGGTCTAGATTGGTATTGGGGATGTTGAATTGAAGTTTAGAATTGAATTGGACCAAAATTGGGGTCAATTGGGTAGGTTTGGTTTGACATTGGGTTCACTTTGGGTTAAAATGGGTCAAATTGGGGGTTTTGACAAAAGTAGGGTAAATTGACAAAATTGGCCCATGGTGTAGTTGGACAAAATGAAATTGGGAATATTTGGGATTTTTTGGAATTTTCTGGGAATTTTCTGAATTTTTTGGATTTTTGGGTCAAGAAGGGTATTTTGGGTATTTGGAGGGTATTGGGAGGTTTTCTTGGAATTTTTGGTATTTTTGGATATAGATGGTCAATTTGAGTGGTGTAGAAATGTTTGGGAATAATTTTGAAGAATTTTAGGTAATTTGGAAATTTTGCGAAAATTTGGGTAATTTCAAGGGTTTTGGGTAGGTTTAGTAGGTGTAGGGCCCCGGGGGTCAAAAATTGAAAATTTGGGAAATTGTAGATTGGGTAAATTTTGGTGGAAAGAAGTCATTTTGGTTGAGCCATGAAGTCATTTCAAGCCCATATGAGCCATGAGAGGACTCATTTGAGGCATTCACTATGTTGTTCCTAACCTCTTGCCGAGGGCTTAGGGGTTAAGGACCATCCATGTGAATCACCTACATGAGTCGGGGAGGTTAAGTTGGGTATGGGTGTGGTTTTAGGAAGTGTGTGGAAATGTAGTGTGTAAGTGTAGTGTAAGTCGGCCCCTCATCGGACCGGGCCGCCTGGGGTAGTCCTAAGGCCAAAGAGTCCCATAGGAACTCATCCTTTAAACTTCCACATTTGATTTCGACCCTCCAGGTGATTAGGGGTCTATAGTCAAGTTTGTGGAGTTTGCGGGGAGTTTAGAAGTGGTTTGAATTTCTAAAAGGTGGGTCCCAATTCTAGTCCTCTAAGATAGTCAAAGGAAAAGCCTAAGGCTAGATCCTAAGCACTAAAAAGAAGAAGGGAAGACCTCATCAAAAATGAGGTCAACAGAGAAGTCTTAATTTCCAAGTGTTTTTTGTGTTTTGATTAAAACAAATCTTAAAGTTGATTATAACGACACCAGTTAAGATCCCACGGTTCCATCCTTCCGGCATCATTATTTTATCGGATTCACTTAGTCCAGATGAATTTGCTAAACTCAACTGAATGAGTTCCACACTTTCATTTAGACCGTGGGAAATCTCGTTAGCAACACGTAGGTTACATCATCCGAGGTATTCCCGATCATCCAACGGGACGTTTTAATTTAGTTGCAATTGTAGTTTTGTGTTCTATTTGTGATTAAATTTTGAGTTGTTTTATATTTTGAAATGCTTGTGGCGGTGAATTTTATCTTGCAATGACTTTTAAATTAGTTTTGGTTTCGGTTTTAGGGGCTATCCTAAAGGTGTGGGTTTTCATGCAACGGTTGTCTTATCATGCAAGAAAAGTAAAGTGCATTTGCGATAAAGTAAATTGCCGGAAAGTAAATTGCGGGAAAGTAAATTGCAATAAAATAAAAGCGTACCTGGAGGGTCTTCCCGTCATCCCAAGCTGCACTTAAAACACAATTAGAATATTTAAGCAAGTTCCTAGGTAAAGCTAATGGAAAGGTTATGGTTTTCTACCAAATTCCTAATCACTATAGCTAGTCATTTCCTATGACGTCTAGGTCTTTGTATATTTTTTTTTGTTTAAGGACGATTTTCTTCATCGAAGAATAATTAAATTCAATTGTTCTTATAAACATCCTATCGTATCGAGGAAGTGCTTAAGACAAATCTTAAACATCTTTTCAATATTTCTAGGATTGTTTTAAGTCCGAATGAGTTTAATTATACAAATGAATTAATCGTCCGGGAGTTCAAATTTTGTTGTTATCTTGCTCAGTGAACTAGGACATTTGAATATCCTATGAGTGAAGTAACATTTTATTTAATGTTCCATTTAGGAGTTATAATAATCAAAGCTTTCAAGGGTAAATTAGTATTCAAATGATTTGGTTTAAGTTAAAGGGTTTAAATTTGGAATTGTGTTCAAGTTGCTTTATATTTAATTTCTTTCTGTTTTAGGTGTTGTTATTTAATTCAACTTAATTTAATTGAGTCTTAATTTAATTTAATATAGTTCAATTTAATTTGATTTGATGTTATATTAATTTGATTTGATTTAATTTTAATTTAATTTGATTTAATTTAATTTAATTTAATTTAATTATTTAATTTAATTTAATTTATTTAATTTAATTTAATTTAATTTAATTTGATTTAATTTTTAATTTAATTTAATTTAATTTTTAATTTAATTTAATTTAATTTAATTTAATTTGATTTAATTTAATTTAATTTAATTTTTAATTTAATTTAATTTAATTTTTAATTTAATTTTTTTTAAAAGAGTTTAATAATTTAATTTTAGTTTAATGATTAAGTTTTTTAATATTTTAAATTTGAGTTATCATTTTAATTAAGAATTGAGCATTAATGAGATAATTAGTTTAGGGATTTTTAAATTAAAGAATAAATCTCTTCCTAATAAATATCCCTTATTTTAATAATTCCAATTTTATTATTCTTCCAAATTTAATCCATTATTTAATTAAAGTTTAATCATTTTAAAATTGTTTAATGGGTTTCTACCCTTTAACTATTTGAATTTCAATCATCCAAATCAGATTAGGATCAAATATTTTACTTGTTAATTTTTTATTAAAACTAAAGTTTTAATTAAGGGTTAAAAGTTTAATTACCATTTTACCCCTTAAGCTTAATAATTTCATAACTTACTAAATTGAACTCAAATGAACTTGAAATTTTTATGTGACTTCACTCATATGTCAATAAAGACATGAGAGGAGAAAATGTGATTTTTCTGTATTTAATTTATTTATATAATTATTTTTGGTGGAAAATAGAGATTTTCAAGGAAAATTTGATAACATGACCAAAGGAAAGTTTCTGTCCTTAAGAAAATTAGGGGACATTCCTAATGACCAGAGAAGTACTTGGACCAATTTTGGTGATTTTTTGAATTATATTATTTTTATTATAATTATTTTAAGTTTTGGAGTGTTAATTAATTTAAAAATAAAATAAATGTTAAAAAATGGATTTTATGTTTTTCAAAAATCTCTCTGATATCAAGGAAACCAGAGAAGCAAATTTTGCAATTTTTGATTTTTCTATGATTTACTATAATTATTTTAGTGAAAATGCTAAAAAAAAAATACATTTTTTTTTATTTCAAAATTACCTTAAAGCTTTAAAATTTAATATCTCACTAAATAGACCTAAGAAAAAAGTGGGATTTGTTCCTGTGTGATTAAAATTCAAAATGTGACATTTTGGTGAATTTTATTATTTTTGTGATTTTTATTATTTTTTAATTATTAAAAATATTAAAATATTATTAAAAATCAACTTTTTTAGAAAATTGAAATTTTAATTTTCTTAGGTTCCCCGATATCGAGAGGCTCCAAAACCAATTTGGTGAATTTTTGAAAGGTATTTTAAAAGTTATGAATTTTTAAATTTTAAAATGGCTAAGTGGCTTAATCAGCCCGATTAGTGTAGTGTAAGTCGGCCCCTTCACCGGACCAGAGCCACCCGGGCGGTCCTAAGGCCAAAGAGTCCTATAGGAACTCATCCTTTAAACTTCCACATTTGATTTCAACCCTCCAGGTGATTAGGGGTGCATAGTCGAGTTTGTGGAGTTTGCGAGGAGTTTAGAAGTGGTTTGAATTTCTAAAAGGTGGGTCCCGATTCTAGTCCTCTAAGATAGTCGAAAGGAAAAGCCTAAGGCTAGATCCTAAGCACTAAAAGAAGAAGGGAAGACCTCATCGAAAATGAGGTCGACAAATGGACCCCGATAGGTGTGGTGAGTCGACGGAGCACACGCGCGTATTGGTGTTGGCCGAAGCGATCAACAAAACCGACACGAGATGTCCAAGTGACGAACTTAGGACGAAGTAGAAGAGTTTCTGCCGGGGAGTGTCGAGTATATCTGCTGGAACAGGAGATCCTTGAACTCTCAGCTGGGGAAAGGAAAAGGCGGTGAATCCCGAATCACATGATGCGGGGAATTTCGATTTAGATTTTATTTTGTTTTAGTTTAAGTTTTGATGTGTGAGTTTAAATTTTAGTTTGGAGTTTCAATTTAGATTGAAGTTTGTCGAAATTAATTTGAAGGGATTTGATTTGAAATGAAAATTGGGATTTTGAGGTTTTAGATGTAACATCTCCGACCTCGAAAGAAAATTGAATTGATTAGATTGAATCGTTGCGATGAGAAGATATCTCGGAGTAATGCGGTGTTGGATGTAAAATCCTTAACCTCAAGAGTTTGATTTTGATGTATTTCATCGCAATAGGGAAAGAATCCTAAAGCGATGCGGTCTCGGATGTAAATCCTCGACCCAAAGGTTGAATTTTGATGTATTTCGGTGCGATAGGGAAAGAATCCTAAAGCGGTGCGAGTCTTGGATGTAAAATCCTTGACCCAAAAGTTTGAATTTGATGTACTTCGGTGCGATAGGAAAAGAATCCTAAAGCGGTGCGGTCTTGGATGTAAAATCCTTGACCCAAAAGGTTGAATTTGATGTATTTCGGTGCGATAGGAGAAGAATCCTAAAGCGGTGCGATCTTGGATGTAAAATCCTCGACCAAAAGAGTTTGATTTGATGTACTTCGGTGCGATAGGAAAGAATCCTAAAGCGGTGCGGTCTTGGATGTAAAATCCTCGACCCAAAAGTTTTGAATTTTGATGTGTTTCGGTGCGATAGGGAAGAATCCTAAAGCGATGCGGTCTTGGATGTAAAATCCTCGACCCAAAGTTTTGAATTTGATGTATTTCGGTGCAATAGGGAAGAATCCTAAAGCGGTGCGGTCTTGAATGTAAAATCCTCGACCCAAAAGGTTTGAATTTGATGTATTTCGGTGCGATAGGGAAGAATCCTAAAGCGGTGCGGTCTTGGATAAAAATCCTCGACCCAAAGGTTTGAATTTGATGTACTTCGGTGCGATAGGAAAGAATCCTAAAGCGGTGCGGTCTTGGATGTAAAATCCTCGACCCAAAAGTTTGAATTTGATGTATTTCAGTGCAATAGGAAAAGAATCCTAAAGCAGTGCAGTCTTGGATGTAAAATCCTCGACCCAAAAAGAGTTTGAATTTGATTGAGATTTGAAATCTGGAAAGATTGAATTTGAGATTTGGAATGATGAGTTTGAACTCGATTGAAATTCGATTTAAGATTTGATTTGAAATTTGGAAGATCAAGTTTGAAACTTGATCGAGATTGGATTTGAAATTTGATTGAGAATTTGACTTGGAATTTGGAAAGATCAAATTTGAAATTTGATCGAGAGTGGATTTGAAATTTGATTGAGAATTTGGAAGGATGGAATTTGATTTTGAAGTTTGGAAGGATGGAATTTGAGATTCGTGTTGATTTCGTTTATCTTTTAATGATTCAAATTTTATTTTATTGTTTATTTAATGTTCATGTGAACTTAGTGTTTGTCATTTTTAGATTTTTTTTTTTAAAGTTTTCTTTTATCTTTTTTTTTGTTTTATTTCTTTTCTGTTCTTTGTTCGAAGTTCATTTAACTTTAATGGCGTTTCCTAATCAATTTGCACAAAAGAGGTGAAGGCCAAAAACGTGACATGGTCACTTTCATTCCAATCATGTTGAAAATACATCATACAACTCGATACGGAATATATTTCATACAATCCATGTAGACTCGAAACGGATTTGTGTATGATCTTTGTTGATTCATCGAAAGAAGCATCCGTCGAAAATCCATGTACTGAATAGTGGGGTACATGGTCGATAACATCACCTTCCAAGCCATCCTTGGCAAGGATGCCGGTCTGGATGTACATTGGAGGTGTGATATTTCCCATGTAACTCACGGCTCGTAAGGCGGAGGTTCTCTAGCTCCGGATACGGTTGGAAATGGTAAGGTATTTTGCTTGTCGTCCATCCTCACGAAAGTAGCCGAGATCCGTTCCACTGGCACCCCGGTATGCGATGCTTTGCGATATACCTGCTCCGTTACCTTGCGAGTATCATGACGGAACCCACCGGTAAAGGTATCTTTACGGCCCTCGGAACTCACCGGGCCTGCTATCCGGAGGTCGGATCCGAACATGATGTTGCACTCATTCAAGAAAGAGGCCGGTGCGAAAGGTCTGACGAAGTCGTGGTGATCAATATGTGGGGGAATGCAGTCACCCCGTTTGTAGATATTGATAATGCAGCTATTGGGTATGCAATCTGCTGGCAGTACCCTCCATGTTATCAATCTTTTTACCATTCTCTTGATAACTAATGGCATTGTTGACCTCAATTTTGATGAGGTCTTCCTTTTCTTCTTTTTAGTGCTTAGGATCTAGCCTTAGGCCTTTCCTTTGACTATCTTAGAGGACTAGAATTGGGACCCGCCTTTTAGAAATTCAAACCACTTCTAAACTCCCTGCAAACTCCACAAACTTGACTATAGACCCCTAATCACCTAGAGGGTTGAAATCGAATATGGAAGTTTAAAGGATGAGTTCCTATAGGACTCTTTGGCCTTAGGACCCTCACAGGTGGCACTGGTCTGATGAAGGGGCTGACATACACTACACCTGCACACTACATTTCCACACACTTCCTAAAACCACACCCATACCCAACTTAACCTCCTGACTCATGTAGGTGATTCACATGGATGGTCCTTAACCCCTAAGCCCTTGGCTAAGAGGGTTAGGAACAACATAGTGAATGCCTCGAATGAGTCCTTTCATGGCTCATATGGGCTTGAAATGGCTTCATGGCTCAACCAAAATGATTTCACCCCACCCAAATTCACCCAATCTTCAATTTCCCAAATTTTCAATTTTTGACCCCGGGACCCTACACCTACTAAACCTGCCAAAACCACTTGAATTACCCAATTTTTGCAAAATCTCCAAATTACCTAAAATTTTCCAAAATCAATCCCAAACACCTCCACATCACTCAAATTGATCATCCATACCCAAAAATACCAAAAATTCCAAGAAAACCCCCCAATACCCTCCAAATACCCAAAATACCCTTCTTGGCCTAAAAATCCAAAAATTCAGAAAATTCCCAGAAAATTCCAGAAAATCCCAAATATTCCCAATTTCATTTTGTCCAATTACACCATGGGCCAATTTTGTCAATTTACCCTACTTTTGTCAAAACCCCAAATTGACCCATTTTAACCGAAAGTGGACCCGATGTCGAACCAAACATACCCAATTGACCCCAATCTTGGTCCAATTCAATTCTAAACTTCAATTCAACATTCCCAATACCAATTTAGACCAAATCCAAGTCCAATTTGATTGACATTTGGATCGATTTCACTTTGGGCTTTAAAGCCCAAATTTGGACCCATGACCCAAACTTAGCCCAAACTAACCCAATTCAACTCCAATTAACCCCAAATCTTTTCTAAACCTTCCTTAACATCCTCATAAACAAAACACTAACATGATTTGCCCAAGATTTTGACCCAAACCCCACTCAAATTCAATCCAAAATCAAAAAGCCCAATTTTGACCTAAACCCAAATCTAACCCAAATAGGCCCAAACCTCAAAATTAAAACCCAACCAAAGCCAAAACCTCTTTGAAACACTCCCATAAACATTTCTTAATATTTATTTTACATCAATTTCAACCCTAGCCCAATATTGGCCCAAGTTAGCCCAATTTGACCTACATTGGCCCATTCACCAAAAGAATTCGAATCCAACCCAATTCAAGTCCAAACTACCCCAAATTTGCTTCAAGTCACTCATGACACATCCATGAGCTAAACCCAATAATTATTTGGCCCAACCTCTTTACAAAATTTCATCCCAAAATCCATTTTAAAATTCGAGAGCCCACTTTCCTAATCCATCTTAAAAGCTCATCTAAAACCCTTTCAAAAAAGCCCAAAATTCTTCCAAGGCCCATATGACATTTCCCCTCATCATACTTTCAATTAAAATCATCCCTAAGTCCTAAATTCATCATCAAATAATTCCAAATCAAGCCTCATGCCAAATCACCCCTAAATACCAAAATTTTCCTTAAATCCATTTCCATGAAATTGACTTTACTTTTCCCAAGCCAAATGGAGCCATGGAGCCATGCATAAGCCATATGCAAGCCATGAGAACTTCTTTACATGTCACCATGCCATTTTGGGCAAAAGGAGGAGGCTCTTTCCTTAACTCCTAAAGGTGGTTAACCACTTACATGATTCCACTAAACCATGCTTAAGCCTAATTGTACTTGGATTGTGACTTGACCCCACTAATCAAGCTGATCCAAATCACTTTCTCCTCAACCTAAACCGGGCCTTGGGTGGTGCACCTAGCCCAAATGGGTGGGTTGACCCATTTAGGTCCAAATCTAGCCATGCCCCATTCCACTTTGGATCAAAGCCTTTACACATGTCCATGGCCGATTGATTGCACAAACCTCAGCCACGACTCACCTGACCTTGAGGGTGACCCATGCCAGCCGGCCGGCCACCGGGCAGCCGGAAAACACCATGGCCGAGAGCTCGCATGTGAGCCGACATTGAAATTCTCACTTGCTGAGGCTGCCCCATCCCTAGTGGTCACCATCGCTGATCTTCTCCTCACCGGAAGCGAGCTGATCCCGAGCCCTAACTCCCCACAGGAGGCCTTCCGACCCTCTCCTATTTAAACCCCTCACCCTCTCGGCCAAAGGGAGCCGAGCACAAACCTTGCCGAAACTGCGCCAAAATTGTTCCAAACCCTTCACCATCCGAGAGCGAGTTGATCCCAGGTGTCGATTTGCCACTAATCCACCAGCAGAGCCCGATTTCTCGGCTGAAATTCCACCCAAAACCGGGACACTTTGCCACGGTGAGCCAATCCTCAAATTGAGTGGTCCTACACCTTCATCTGGACCAGAGAGAAGTTTCCCCTGAAAGCCCCATCTCCGAGGCCACCCGGTTGCTCCGGCCTCCGAAGCTTTGTGATCGAGTGTGGTCACTTTCATAGCTAGAGCGATTCACCGAGACCGGGAGACTTCATGCGGAGCTTGCTTTGGAACCCGATCGAAGGTGCAACAACTCTCGGATTGAAGCCACACTTCTGCGAGCTAAGGTATGAGTTAGCTATTCATCGGAGATTCTCCATTTCAAATGCCTTAGTTTCGATGCATGCTACGTATAGATGTGTTCGTCTCTTGAGAATCGAACATAAGAACATGAAAATCCATTGAGAATCGAGTGAGATCTTAGGGATTTAGTGTGGACGGCTCTCGGGTGAGAACACTTGGGGACGATGAACGGATGCGATCCATTCGATACACGCGCGCACGGGCGGCCGGGATTGCGTCGGACCGGGAGACGGTACGAGAGCCGCGGGGCCGAGGCTGCGACTCGGGTGGCGGCGTCGAATGGGAGCGCGACGCGTGTGCGTTCGGAGGCTGCCGAGGTTGACGCGGCGCCGCGTGGATAAATAGAAAATTAGGGTATTTTTCTATTTATTTAATTCCCTAAACTTCAAAAATTCATATCTACGTGTAGAAAAATCACAAAAATAAAATAAAAATACCCTCTTGCTCGGTGAACGAGAGGAGAATAATGTGGAAAAGAAATCATTTAATTTAATTAAGTATTTTATTTTTTATGATTTATTTACTCTCTGCATACATTTAATTCTCCATGCATGTATACAATTCACCATGGCATGAGACCATAGGGCTTTTGAAGCCTACGAACTTGGGAACATTCACGAATTTTCCAGGGTCGGAGGCCATCTCAGTGAAAAGTTATTTATTTTTCAAATGCATGTTGCTGTTTTGAGTATTTTAATTCCAAAAATTAGCATGTTGTGAAATAAATTCTAGAAATATTTGGTGATGTTCCTTATGACCGAGAGAACTCTAGGAAAAATAGGACTTGAGTTAATTCGCTCGAGATTAACCCTAATTGGCTTAAACACCTAAAATAGGTCTTTAATTAATTAGAGTTAACCAGGCATCAAATTGACTTGAAATCAATTCTCCACTGACCTTTAGGATCAGAGGAATCCACCATAAAAATTTGAAGTCGATTGGACTTGGTTAGCCCCACTAATTGGGTTGATTAAGCCACTTAGCCATTTTAAACTTTAAAAATTCATAACTTTTAAAATATTTTTTAAAATTCACCAAATTGGTTTTGGAGCCTCTCTGATATCAGGGGAACCCAAGAAAATTAAAATTTCAATTTTCTAAAAAAGTTGATTTTTAATAATATTTTAATATTTTTAATAATTAAAAAATAATAAAAATCACAAAAATAATAAAATTCACCAAAATGTCACATTTTGAATTTTAATCACTTAGGAACAAATCCCACATTTTTCCTAAGTCTATTTAGTGAGATATTAAATTTTAAAGCCCTAGGGTAATTTTAAAATTAAAAAAAAATGTATTTTCTAGCATTTTCACTAAAATAATTATTATAAATCATAGAAAAATCAGAAAATTGCAAAATTTGTTTCTCTGGTTTCCTTGATATCAGAGAGATTTTTGAAAAATATAAAATCCATTTTTCAACATTTATCTTATTTTTAAATTAATTAACACTCCAAAACTCAAAATAATTATAATAAAAATAATATAATTCAAAAAATCACCAAAATTGGTCCAAGTGCTTCTCTGGTCATTAGGAATGTCCCCTAATTTTCTTAAGGACAGAAACTTTTCCCTTGGTCATGTTATCAAATTTTCCTTGAAAATCTCTATTTTCCACCAAAAATAATTATATAAATAAATTAAATACAGAAAAATCACATTTTCTCCTCTCATGTCTTTATTGACATATGAGTAAAGTCACATAAAAATTTCAAGTTCATTTGAGTTCAATTTAGTGAGTTATGAAATTATTAAGCTTAAAGGGTAAAATGGTAATTAAAATCTTTAATCCTTAATTAAAACTTTAGGTTTAATAAAAAATCAACAAGTAAAATATTTGATCCTAATCTGATTTGGATGATTGAAATTTAAATAATTAAAGGGTAGAAACCCATTAAATAAGTTTAAAATGATTAAACTTTAATTAAATAATAGATTAAATTTGGAAGAATAATAAAATTGGAATTATTAAAATAAGGGATCTTTATTAGGAAGAGATTTATTCTTTAATTTAAAAAATCCCTAAATTAATTATATCAACTAATACTCAATTTTTAATTAAAATGATAACTCAAATTTAAAATATTAAAAGACTTAATTTCAATTAAAATTAAAAATAAAGTAAATTAAAGATAAATTAAATTAAGATTAAATTTAAAAATTAAATTAAATTAAATTAAATAATTAAATTAAATTAAATTAAACAATTAAATTAAATTAATTAAAATTAAATTAAATTAAATTAAACAATTAAATTAAATTAAATTAAATAATTAAATTAAATTAAATTAAATAATTAAATTAAATTAAATTAAATAATTAAATTAAATTAAATTAAATAATTAAATTAAATTAAATAATTAAATTAAATTAAATTAAATTAAATTAAATTAAATAATTAAATTAAATTAAATTAAATCAAATTAATTAAACATCAAATCAAATTAAATTAAATTAAACTAAATATAAAACAACTTGAACAACTATTCCAAATTTAAACCCTTTAAATTAAATCAAATCACTTGAATACTAATTTACCCTTGAAAGCTTTGATTATTATAACTCCTAAATAGAACATCAAGTGAAATGTTATCTCACTCATAGGATATTCAAATGTCTAGTTCATTGAGCAAGTTAACAAGACTTGAAAACCTCGGACGATCGATTCATTTATATAATTAAATTCATTTGGACTTAAAACAATCCTAGAAATATTGAAAAGATGTTTAAGATCCTTCTTAAGCACTTTCTCGATATGATAGGATATTTATAAGAACAATTGAATTTGATTATTCTTTGATGAAGAAAATCGTCCTTAAACTAGATCACGAAAAGAACCTAGACGTCATAGGAAATGACTAGTTATAGGATTAGGAATTTGGTAGAAAACCATAACCTTTCCCTTAGCTTTACCTAGGAACTTGCTTAAATATTCTAATTGTGTTTTAAGTGCGGCTTGGGATGACGGGAAGACCCTCAGAGTACGCTTTTATTTTATTGCGATTTACTTTCTTGCAATTTACATTATTGCAATTTACTTTATTACAGTTGCGTTTATTTTTCTTGCATGATAAAACAAGCTGTTGCATGAAAACTCACACCTTTAGGATAGCCCCTAAAAGCTGAAACCAAAATTAAATTAAAAGTCATTGCAAGATAAAATTCACCGCCACGACATTTCAAAATATAAAACAACTCGAAATTTAATCACAAACGGAACACAAAACTACGATTGCAACTAAACTAAAACGTCTGTTGGATGATCGGGAATACCTCGGATGATGTAACCTACGTGTTGCTAACGGGATTTCCACGGTCTAAATGAAAGTGTGGAACTCATTCGGTTGAGTTTAGCAAATTCATACGGACTAAGTGAATCCGATAAAAATAATGATGCGGAAGGATGGAACCGTGGGATCTTAGCCGGTGTCGTTATAATCAACTTTAAGATTTGTTTTAAATAAAACATAAAAAACACTTGGAAATTAAGATTTTCTCTAAACCAAAACACTTTTCTCGACTCCTGATTTATGATTTCTAAAACTAAACCTCTGCAACAACAAGGAGCTCGGAGCATGGTGGGCGGCACGACCATCGTCATCGGCAAAACACGAGTCTACTTCGGCAAAACTTTCCTAGAATTAAAACAACCGAGCCATAGGACTTCGAGGTAGCTTGCCTAGTGCAACATAAATCCTCGACTCTTCGTTAGGCATTTGCATTGCAAATTAAGCCCTAACGGTCTTAGGATTCCGAGGTAGTCGTCAGATACGACATAAACCCTCACATTTTCTAAGTGTATTTGTTTGATTTTATCATACAAATATAAGCCCTAATTAATTAAAATTGGCGAGATTGAAATACTAAATAAACATTAGGACTTTCCTAAATTCGAAGCGAAACGATAGGATAGTCGGGAAATTATCGAAGTTCACTTCGAATCGGTGATTTCTCCTACCTTTCTTCCTTTGGATTCACAAAACAAAATGTTCCAAAAATTTGATCCATTCCTTATTGAAATTCCAAAATTCGATCTTTGAAAACCTTAAACTTTGAAATTCTTGAGAGCGAGAATCATTGATTATTATCGAGAGTTTTCTTAGGTGATTCCGTCACTTAAGATGTAATTAACTATAGGGGCTTGCCCTTATAGGGAATTTTAAAGAACCCGAGTAATATAAACCATGTTTAATGTTTTCATATTAAGCAGGGGAAACTTGTCGGCTTATAAAATTGGTTCGCGGACCGAACGGATGTCACTAATCTTCTAGTTTATTTAATCGAAGCCCCATCATCGAGCGATGTATCTATCCTTAGGGATAGGTACACGGTTTGTGGTGCGGTGCTCGTTTATATAAACTATTTGGGATGTGAGATCGGTTTAATCTCATATCTTAAAACCTTCAAATTTAAAATTATTTTCAAAATCAAATACTACTTTTCAAATTACTTATTTTAATTAAATTAAAAATTCGTAAACAGATTTACGGCGACTCCGTTGAGGAGAATTCCTCTCTCCATTATAATCGAAATAATTACGCTTTCAAAAATCGGTAGTATATCCATGTCACTAATGGATCAAACTACCCTTCTTTCCGTTGGAATACTATGTTCATTTCTATCTTGAACAAGTATAGCCGACATTCTCTCGGATTTAGGAGCCTTTGTTTAGACACCCCTAAACGAGAGAGGTTCGAGATCCTTTTACCTCATTTACGAGGTGGGGTGGACCCCGATAGGTGTTAGTTTAGGAGTGATCCTTCGAGTCGGGAAGTCTTGCTTAAGACTTTCTTTTCCTTTCCGAATCGGTTTCCTTACCTTCTCTACACCTTTGAACGTTCCGTTCTAAATAAACAAACCCTCTAATAAATGATTCTTTTAACAAATAATTCCTTCTTATAAATACATGAACAAAAAATGAGTTCGGACTCTTTTCAATTCCTTTCTTTTCGTCTGAAGAAAAGAAGCATAACTTGAGGCCCGACAACGAGAATCTACCTTGCGAAATGGAAGCCCGAGCTGATTTTCTCCTTCACCAACGGACTGGACTTCGGCTGTCTATAAGGATGAAGCGCCGACAATGGGGTCATCCGATTTGGACGAGGGTTTGAAAACACGAACGTCGAGGTCACCGACGTCTCCCTCTTTGCAGCGACAAACAAGGTATACGAGGCGAGGAACCACGCGCGAGTTCGACCTTAGGTCGACCCAGAGTTTCCTCACTGCAAAGGGTCCCGACTAGGAGGATGCTTGCTTGTCCGCGGGAGGACTGTTCTCACTACCCCCTGCGGTCTAGTTGTTTCTGCACCTACCCGGACTTACGCCAAATCGAAGGGAAAGAAATCCGGAGCTATGGTAAGCACATTGCTGCGTGGAGGGTACGGATCTTCTGTAAGACCTTCGTCTTCGAAATCGGGTCTAGTTCGAAGATTCCGTCGCTGACAAAGACCCAAAGAAGAAATAGAAATAGAAGGATCGCCAGGGAAGCCAGAGCTGCCGAGATTGCTTTCCTGGAGGAAATTCCAGAACTGCCAGAATATACACCGCTGCCAGAATATACACCCTTTGCACGACTACATACCACTTTTGGGAGGAAGCGAGGTTCCATCCCCTCTCCGCCGCGAGAGGATGAAGAGAATGTTCGAAAGATTGCTTGCCACATTACCACGGCCCGCATACTACAACGATAACCGCGAAAAGAACTAGAACTACGCCGTTTGCTCGGCTACGAACTTTGGTAGAAAAGCTAGCAAGGAAGGAAAAGCGCCGTGTCGGAAATTCTACGAAGGATAGGACGGGTGCCGGCCAAATCCGTCTTGGGCCTCGAGTAGAACCCGCCGTCATGATAGAAAAGCCGAGCAAGAGAATGAAGGCTAGCCCGCCGTCGTAGTATCGGGGTTACGGATTAGGGAGGATACCACCTTCCGGCATTTGGCCGATAGAACATGCGGTCGCTAGACCTGGCTGCTAGAAGGATGGTGTGGCGTCCCACTACGGGGCGATTGAGAGCGAAACGGCGGCCGAGAGAAAGTCTCGCCGGGAGGCTTGAATCCGAAGAAAGTGCTCTTGCGATGAAGGGGACTCGTGAAAAAAGGACCCGGCAACCATCGCATGACAACCACGAAGATACACGAAGCTCCGCTAGAAGATGCCATGGAAAAGTTGAGAACCGACATCCGACGGTTGGCAAAAGAAAGAGAAGAAAAGTTCGGAGATGAGATCGACTCATCGGAATTCATGGACAATGAATATGCGGAAATCAACATGGTTGAGACACGAGCTTCATCATCTTCTCGAGGTGCTCCTGCGGCCGCGGAAGAGAGGAGCCGGAGCGATGAAGAGACGGCTTCGGGAAAAGGACGACACGATCGCTCGAATGGCGAAGAGGATGGAAGAGATGGCCATAGCTCTAGCCACTCTCCAAAGTCAAGTACAACCACATAGAGAGACACCCCCGGAAGTCATTCACATCGTAGACGGAGGGAAGGAAATTACATCCGTCGATGGGGATGACCGAGTGAAAAAGGATACAACACAAAGTATGATCCACGAAAAGGATATCAAGAACTTGGTAGAACGGCGAGTGCGAGAAGCCACTAGCACAATCGAAGAACGGGACATCTATTCGGACGGGTAGACCTTACCGGAAGAATTCGACGCTGTCCAATACCCGAAGGGCTTCGTACCACCTCTGTTTAAGACCTTCGACGGAACCGGGAACCCCGACGGCATGTTGCACACTTTCGTGCCGGTTGTTGCAATGCGGCGGGAGCGATGCGCTACTCTTCCGACGGTTTGTTAGCGGTCTGTCGGGGATCGCCTTCGGCGGGTATGCGGAATTACCCAACGGATGCGTAAAGACATTCTCGGAGCTAGAGAGCCTCTTCATTAAGCGATTTGCGGAGCTCGGCACCACATCACTATAGGTGATTTAGTGGTAGAGAAACAAAGGCCGAATGAAACTTTGGTGGATTACATACTTCGATGGAGAAACTTAAGCATGAAGTGTGAACCACAACTGCAAGAACAACATGCGATCGGCATCTTGCTTAAAAGCATTCACGGCCCGATAGCACTTCTCCTCGAGGGATTCACTATTAAGACTTTTGAGAAGTTGTTAAGCAAGGCCGGAAGCTTGCAAGAAGAGGCGAAGCAATTAAGTTTTGCCGACAAGACGGACAAGCGAGAAGCCGGTGAAGACTTTCGAAAAGAAATGCGGGGTCGTTGCGGCGGTTGACAAAGGCAAACAACCGATGCGAAATACCACCGAACGGCCGCGACAACCACAACAAAATTACCGGCAACCCCGGTCCGGCTATCGGTCGTCTCCGCGGTATGAACAACCGTCTCGTCCGCAACGTACATTGAAGGAGCTTCGAGCGAGAGAATATCCGTTCAAGAATGAAGCGATGCCAAAGATGTTCCGTAGCTTAATGAAAACTCCAGATTTCCGGTGCCGGAGCCCGAAGACCGGAGGAAGTCAACAAGAAAGGTGATCCCGACTTTTGCCCCTACCATCGGATGCTTGGGCACAAGATAGAAGACGCATTACCTTCAAAAGTTGGCTCAACGACAACCTTCGGAAAGGAAATATAACAATCCCGAAGGAGTACATGAAGGAACCCCGGAAAGGAGGTTCCGTCGATGTTATCTCAGCCGATCCCGTCATTCCGATAGATCCCTATGCAGCCGACGATGGATGGACTACCGCACTGGACGAGATCTTCGAAGAAGATTTTAGACAACATCCGAACCGCTTCGGTGCGAGCTTCGATTCGAGTTCGAGACACAGTTAAGCCGGTCTTATCACTTGCGATAGAAGAACCACCTCGACGAGGAGACAATCGAAGAGAAGAAGAAAATTGACGAAGAAGAGGGGACCGAGATTCCTAAGGCTAGACTAGGGGCTGCTTATCCTAGGATAGTTGTTTCGATTCGGGGGAGAAATCCCTCGAACCTCGATTTTGTATGATTATCCGCTCACTTCGGTGGGATCATATAATGATAAGGGTGATGGCGTTGGCTACGTTTTGACTTGTTTCTAACGATTACGTAACTAGCGACAATCCGGGCGTCGATTTCGATACCAACAACAATTCTCAAATCATACAAGATCTCGACGATCAAAATGACGAAGAAGGCATCCATCGAGGAGGCTACGAGAGTTCGACGAAGCAACGGATCTATGCGCGAGTTTCGAGGAGCTCCGGTTACGATAGAGTTAGAGCCTTCGGATTTGGAAGATAATCCGGAAGAGCCGAGTCATTCCGATTCGGGAGGAGACACCGAGCAAACTCAATACTAGATTCGAAGAAATTATAGAAGTCAACCTAAGAAGTGGAAAAGTTCTACCTCCAAGAATGGGTCCAAAAGACAAAGGAAAGCGGTGGTTGTTCAAGAAGAACCAACCCCGGCGGAAGACATACCCGTTCGAGAAGAAGCCGAGACGCATGGAGAACAAAGTGGACTACAACGTGCTAGCCCATCTTAGGAAACTACCGAGCCAGGCGAGCATCTACGATGCTCTCATCTTATCGAAGGAGATGAGAGAAGCTCGATCGAGGCCTTACTTGATCCGGAAATTTGCTTAGCTCGAATGGCCGGAGATTCCTTGGATGAGGTTTGCTCGTTAAAGGAACGGCGAGGTGTTACCTTCACGGACAATGACCTACTACTTGGGACGGCGGATCACAACCGACCGTTGTACATTTCGATTACTGATTGGGAAGTTTACGCTCTCCGGAGTATTGGTGGATCCGGGAGCATCAATCGATATAATGAGTCTTCGAACACTAGCATACTTGGAAATTGATGCTCGTGAGCTCGAGGCCGACAAAATGTTATTAAGAGGATTCAACAGAAAGGAGAAAGAGCCCTCGGGTCAATAACGCTACGATGAAGACCGGTGATTTAGCAAAGACAACCGCAAAATTTCACATAATCGATTCGAAACGTCGTTCAACGCTTCTGCGGGCCGACCATGGATACATGAAAACGAGGATGGTACCATCATCTCTACACCGAGTGCATCAAATATTACGATGGAGGGGAACGAGTGCATCGAAGGAGACTTACAACCATTCTCCGTACATGAAATTGGAATCCATGAAGATGCGGCTTATTATGCACGCCGAAGAAAACAATCTTCTCCGGAGATACGCGTAACAAATGAAGACGAAAGTTCGAGACAACGAAGAACACGAAGTTCTAGTCCAACGAGTCACTCACCACTCCCTTCGGCGAGATGGTGAAGGTTTCTCCACGACTCGCATCCGAGGGTCGAGGCGGGGACGAGGCCGTGGTAGAGACACTAGGACGATTGGACGGAGAAACCAACCATCAATGTTGATTGGGATGATAGTTACGAAGAAGAAAAAGAAATCAAACAAGAAGCGACGACAATAAGTCGAAAGAAGCCGCAATTCAAGATCTCCCTCGAAGATGAAAAGAACGAAGAATACAAATCAATGTACGAGAAGATTAACCACTACGTACATACTATGACCCTAACTCCGATCCATTCTAATAAGATCGAGGGTATGGAGGTCGAAGAGGTACGTAGTGACGGTGCAAAGCCGATCAAATTCTACCGTGGTGCTTCTTCCTCCAGAGCGAAAATAATGTACAATTCGAAGATGTCACTTCATCGGAATTAATGGAATTACCTTTTGAGTGGTACTCTCCCTGTGTTCAAAATTTAATTCAACGTGGTTTCTTACCTCGACAATGGACAAAAGGCCGATCACAACATTTTGAAAAGTTATGGAATAACTCGGTCGTCCTCCCGATTCGAAGTATGGACTCGGATTCGGCACGGTAGGGTCGGTTGACGATGCTGAATTTTGCTTGGTTGTCACTTGCAAGTCCAATGAAAGCTGCATGGAAACTACGGATGAACTCGAAGATTTACAAATTGGAGACGCTCCACAGAATTCGAAGAAGAAATTAAATCCACGATAGATGAGTTAATGGAAGTTAACTTAGGTACTAGCGAAGAGCCTAGACCTACCTTTGTTAGCTCCTTACTCAACAAAGAAGACTCCGGAGAAATAATCAAGTTGTTAATGGAATTTAAAAACTGTTTTGCTTGGAGCTACGATGAAATGCCGGGATTAGCTCCGAGAGGTTGCGGTCCATAAGCTAGGAGTGGATCCTACTACGTTCGGTCGGACAAGGTCCCGGAAGAATGCGTCCGGAAATCGAACAACAAGTCATAGCCGAAGTTAAAAAGCTAATAGACGCTAAATTTGTCCGTGAAGAACAATACCCGACACGGTTAGCCAATGTGGTGCCGGTCGAGAAGAAGAATGGTCGGATCGGAATTTGTGTGGACTTCGGAGATTTAAACAAGGCATGTCCAAAAGATGAATTCCCTCTACCGATTC
>JAKZJZ010001462.1:489-27704 GCA_022702705.1 Papilionanthe hookeriana x Papilionanthe teres | reverse complement strand
TGAAATCGAATGTGGAAGTTTAAAGGATGAGTTCCTATAGAACTCTTTGGACTTAGGATTACCGCAGGTGGCACAGTGCAGGTGAAGGGGCGACTTACACACACACTACACCTATACACTACACTTTCACACACCATACCTAACTTGACCTCCGACTCATGTAGGTGATTCACATGGATGGTCCTTAACCCCATAGCCCTTGGCTCAGAGGGTTAGGAACAACATAGTGGATGCCTCGAAATGAGTCCCTTCATAGCTCATGTGGGCTTGATGTGGCTTCATGGATCAACCAAAATGATTTCATTCCACTCGAAGTTTACCCAATCTTCAATTTTCCAAATTTTTAATTTTTGACCCCAGGGACCACTGTACACTAACCTACAAAGCAGCTTGAAATTACCCAAATTTTTAAAAATCACCTAAATTACCCAAGATTCCCCAAAATCAATCCCAAACATTTCCACATCACTCAAATTGATCATCCATACCCAAAAATATCAAAAATTCCAAAAATACCTCCCAATACCCTCCGAAATACCCAAAAATACCCCCTTGACCCAAAAATCCAAAAATTCAGAAAATTCCCAGAAAATTCCAGAAAATCCCAAATATTCCCAATTTCATTTTGTCCAACTACACCATGGGCCAATTTTGTCAATTTATCCTACTTTTGTCAAAACCCCCAATTTGACGCATTTAACCCAAAGTGAACCCGATGTCAAGCTAAACCTACCCAATTGACCCAAATTCTGGTCCAATTCAATTCTAAACTTCAATTCAACATTCCCAATACCAATCTAGACCAAATCCAAGTCAATTTGATTGACATTTGGATCCGATTTCACTTTTGGCCTTAAAGCCCGATTTGGACCCATGACCCAGAACTTAGCTCGAACTCACCCAATTCAACTCCAATTAACCCCAAATCTTTTCTAAATCTTCCTTAGCATCCCCACAAGCAAAACACTAACATGATTTGCCCAAAATTTAGACCCAAACCCCACTTTCAATTCAACCCAAAGCTAAAAGGCCCAATTTTGACCTAAACCCAGAACCTAACCCGAATGAGCCCAAACCCCAAAATCAAAGCCCAACCAAAGTCAAAACCTCTTTGAAACACTCCCATAAACATTTCTCAACATTAATTTTACATCAATTTCAATCCTAGCCCAACATTGGCCCAACTTGGCCCACTTGGACCTATATTGGCCCATTCACCGAAAAGAACCCAAATTCGACCCGATCTAAACCCGAATCACCCCCAATTTGCTTCAAGTCACTCATGACACATCCATGAGCTAAACCCAACAATTATTTGGCCCAACCTCTTTACAAAATTTCATCCCAAAATCCATTTTAAAATTCGAAAGCCCACTTTCCTAAACCATCTTAAAAGCCAGTCTAAAACCATTTTAAAAAGCCCAAAATCTACCACTAAAGCCCACATGACATCTCCACTTGCCATCCACTTAATAAAAGCCATTCCTAAGTCCTAAATTCACCATCAAATTATTCCAAATCAAGTTTCATACAAATTTCCATCAAATTACCAAAAATTCCTAAAATGCTATTTCCATGAAATTGACTCCACTTTTCCCGAAGCCAAAGGTGAGCCATGCGAAGCCATGGACGAAGCCACATGAAGCCATGGAAGGCTTGACATGTGATCGAAGCCATTAATGGCAAAAGGAGGGGCCCCTTTCCTAATCCTTCTTAAACCCTTTTTACCTTAAGCATGTCGCACACTAAACCATGCTTAGCCGCCTCATCATGGATGGAGACCACACCATTCTCTCTTGGGTGACCCAAGTGACCCTTTTCGGCCGAGACCGAGGCCTTGGGTGGTGAACCTAGCCCAAAACCATGGGTTGACTCATTTGAACCCAAAATGGTCTTCCCCATTCCATTTCAATCGAAGCTCTTTACACATGGCATTTGCCGATTGCTTGCACCAAGTCCCGGCCACGGCCACGACCTTGAGGGTGACCCATGCACAGCCGGCCGGCCACGGGCGCCGAGGAAAACACCATGGCCGAGAGCTCGCATGTGAGCCGACTTTGGAATTCTCCCTTGCTTGGCTGCCCCATCCCCGAGTGGCCATTGTAGGCTGTTCTTCTCTTGCCCAGTAGCGGTGATCCCAAGCCCTAACTCTCCACAGGGAGGCCCTCCACCCTCTCCTGATTTAAACACCACCCCCTCTCGGCAATGAGAGGTGCTTGAAACAAACCTTAAGGAAACTGCGCAAAATTGTTCCGGACTCTCTCCCCATACACGAGCACTTGATCCCCAGCTGAAATCCCACTGCCATTTCTTCTCCGTGAGCTCGATTTCAGAGTTGAAATCCGAGCCCAAAACCGGGACACTTCTCCGCGGTGAGCCAATCCTCGAATTGATTGGTTCTACACCTTCACCGGACCGAGGGAAGGTGTCGCCGGCAAAAGCCCCATCTCCGGGCCACCCGGTTGCTCCGGCCTCCAAGCTTTGTGATTGGGCGTGGTCGAAATCCTACCTAGGCGATTCACCGGACCGGGAGACTTCATGCGGAGCTTGCTTGGGATCCGATCGAAGGTGCAACGACCCTCGGATCGAAGCCACACTTCTGCGAGCAAAGGTATAGCCTCACTCTTCTTCCCGAGCTTACGAACATTCTCCATTTCTATTGCATAAATTTCATCCCGCATAAGCTCAGTATGGATGTGTTCGTCTTCTCGAAGACGAATCCATAGAAGCATAAGAACATGAAAATCCATTGAGTATCGAGTGAGATCTTAGGGATTTAGTGTGGACGGCTCTCGGGCGAGGACGCTCGGGGACGATGAACGGATGTCGTCCATTCGATACACGCGCGGACGGACGGCTCGGATGGCGTCGGACCGAGGAGACGGTACGGGAACCGCGGGGCCCGGGCTGCGACTCGAGCGGCGGCGTCGAATGGGAGCGCGACGCGTGTGCGTTCGGAGATGCGAGGATGACGCGGCGCCGCGTGGATAAATAGAAAATTAGGGGTATTTCTATTTATAAGAACAGATTGAACTCGGTTGTTCTTTGATGAAGAAAATCGTCCTCGAAACAAAACACGAAGACACAGACGTCATAGGAAATGACTAGGCTATAGGATTAGGAACTTGGTAGAAAACCATAACCCTTCCCTTAGCTTTACTGGGAACTTGCTTAAATATTCTAATTGTGTTTTAAGTGCGGCTTGGAATGACGGGAAGACCCTCAGGGTACGCTTTTATTTTATTGCGATTTACTTTCTTGCGATTTACATTATTGCGATTTATTTAACCGCATTGCACTTACTTTACTTGCATGATAAACGATTGTTGCATGAAAACCCACACCTTTAGGATAGTCCATAAAGCTGAAACCAAAACTAAGTTAAAAGCCATTGCAAGATAAAATTCACCGCCACGACATTTCGAAAATATAAAACAACTCGAAATTTAATCACGAAACGAGAACACAAAACTACGATTACAATTAAATTAAAACGTCTGTTGGATGATCGGGAATACCTCGGATGATGTAACCTACGTGTTGCTAACGGGATTTCCCACGGTCTAAATGAAAGTGTGGAACTCATTCGGTTGAGTTTAGTAAATTCATACGGGCTAAGTGAATCCGATAAAAATAATGATGCGGAAGGATGGAGCAGGTGGGATCTTAACAGGTGTCGTTATAATCAACTTTAAGATTTGTTTTAATTAAAACGTAAAAAACACTTGGAAATTAAGATTTTCTCTAAACCAAAACACTTTTCTCATCCACGATTTATGACTTCTAAAACTAAAACTGCTGCAACGACAAGGAGCTCGGAGCATGGTGGGCGGCACGGCCATCGTCATCGGCAAAACACGAGTCTACTTGATCAAAACTTTCCTAGAATTAAATAACAAAGCCATAGGACTTCGAGGTAGTTTGCACTAGTGCGAACATAAATCCTCGACTCTTCGTTAGGCATTTACCTTGTAAATTAAGCCCTAGCAGGTCTTAGGATTCGAGGTAGTCGTCGATACGACATAAACCCTCACATCTTCGAGAAGTTATTTGTATGATTATGTCATATAAATATAAGCCCTAATTAATTAAAATTGGCGAGATTGAAATACTAAATAAACATTAGGACTTTCCTAAATCCGAAGCGAAACAATAGGATAGTCGGGAAATTAGCAAAGTTCACTTTGAATCCGTAATTTCTCCTACCTTTCGATCCTTTGAATTCTCGAAAACAAAATGTTCTAAACTTGATCCATTCCTTATTGAAATTCCAAAATTCAATCCTTTGAAAACTTAAACTTTGAAATTCTTGAGAGCGAGAATTATTGATTATTATCGAGAGTTTTCTTAGGTGATTCCTGTCACTTAAGATGTAATTAACTATAGGGGCTTGCCCTTATAGGGAATTTTAAAGAACCCGAGTAATATAAACCTGTTTAATGCTTTCATATTAAGCGGGGAATTTGTCGGCTTATAAAATTGGTTCGCGAGACCAAACGGATGTCACAAATCTTCTAGTTTATTTAATCGAGCCCCACCATCGAGCGATGTGTACTATCCTTAGGGATAGATACACGGTTCGTGGTGCGGTGCTCGTTTATATAAGCTATTTGGGATGTGAGATCGGTTTAATCTTATATCTTAAAACCTTGAAATTTAAAATTATTTTCAAAATCAAATACTACTTTTCAAAATTATTTATTTAAACTAAATTAAAAATTCGCCGACAACACGTGTAGGCGACCCCCTTTCAAAATAAAAACACACGACCTAAAAATATGCGAGCAAATTTACGGCGACTCATGTGAGGAAAATTCCTCTCTCCATTATAATCGGATAATTACGCTTTCAAAAATTGGTAGTGCATCCATGTCCTTAATGGATCGAGCTACCCTTCTTTACGTTGGAATACTATGTTCATTTCTACAGTGAACGAGTATAGCCGACATTCTCTCGGATTTAGGAGCCTTTGTTTAGACACCCCTAAACGGAGAGGTTCGAGATCCTTTACCTCATTTACGAGGCGGGGTGGGCCCCGATAGGTGTTAGTTTAGGAGTGATCCTTCGAGTCGAGAAGTCTTGCATAAGACCTTCTTTTCCTTTCCCAACTCCGAATCGGATTCCTTACCTTCTCTACACCTTTGAACATTCAGTTCTAAATAAACAAATCCTTTAATAAATGATTCTTTTAACAAATGATTCCTTCTTATAAATACATGAACAAGAATGAGTTCGGACTCTTTTCAATTCCTTTCTTTTCGTCCTAAAGAAAAGAAGCATAACTTGGGATGACGACCAGAATCTACCTGCGAAATGGAAGCCCCAAAGCTGATTTTCTCCTTCACCGATGGGTTGGACTTCGTTGTCTATAAGGATGAGTCTGCCCGACGATGGGATCATCCGATTTGGACGAGGATTTGAAAACACGAATGTCGAGATCACCGACGTTTCCCTCTTTGCCGTGACGAACAAGGTATCTGAAGCTAAGAAGCGGCGATTGAGTTCGACCTTAGGTCGACTCGGAGTTTCCTCCTATGAAAGATCCGGTGAGGAGAATGCTGTTGTCCGCGGGAGGACTATCCTTACTACCCCCAGCTGGTGTAGTTGTTTACGCTACCACCGACTTACGCAAATTAAAGGGGAAAGAAATCCGGAGTTATGGTAAACACATTACGCGTGGAGGGTACGGATCTTCTGTGAGACCTTCGTTTTCGAAATCGGGTCCGGCTCGAAATTCCATCAACGACGAGGACCCGAAGAAGAAACGAAGTAGAAGGATCGCTAGAGAAGCCGGAAGCTGCTTGAAATTGCTTTCTGGAGGAAATCCAGGCTGCTGAATATACACGTTGCTGAATATACACCGCATTGCTGAATACATACCACTTTTGGGAGGAAGCGGGTTCCATCCCCTCTCCGCCGCGAAGGACGAGGAAAATGTTCGCAAGATTCTTCGCGCATTGCCTCGGCCCGCATATTACAACGATAGCCGCAGAAAAGGACTAGAACTACGCCGTTTGCTCGGCTACGAACTTTGATAGAGAAGTTAGCAAAGAAGGAAAAGTGCCCCGTATCGGAGATTCTACGAAGGATGGGGCGGGTGCCGGTCGAATCCCGTCTTGGACCCCGAGTAGAACCCGCCATCATGACGGAAAAGCCGAGTAAAAGAATGAAGGCTAGTCACGCTGTCGTCGTCTCGGGATTACGGATTAGGGAGGATACCACCTTCCGGCATTTGGGTGACGGACCATGCGGTCCTAGACCTTCTGCTGCTAGAAGGATGGTATGGCGTCCACTCTTGAGGCGATTAAGATTGAAACAACGGCCGAGAAGAAAGTCTCGCCGGGAGACTTGAATGCGAAGAAAGTGCTTCTTGCGATAAAGGGGACTCGTGAGAAGGGGACCGGCGGCTATCGCACGACAACCGCGAGGACGCACGAGAAAAGCCGCTAGAAGATGCCATGGAAAAGTTGAGAGCGATATCAGAGCGATTAGCAAAGAAGAGAAGAGAAGTCGGAGACGAGATTGATTCATCGGAATTCATGGACGACGAATATGCGAGAAATCAACATGGTCGAAACACGAGCTTCATCGGCTTCACAAGGTGCTCCTGCGGCCGCGAGAAGAGAGGAGCCGGAAGTGATGAGAAGGCGGCTTCGAGAAAGACGACACGATCGCCCGAATGGCGAAAAGGATGGAAGAGATGGGCGCTAGCTCTAGCCGCTCTCCGGAGTCGAGTGCGACCACAAGAGAGACACCCCGAGAGGTCATTCACATTGTAGACGGAGGAAAGGAGATTACATCCGTCAACGGGGATGATCGAGTGAAAAAGGATACAACACGAAAGTATGATCCACGAAAAGGATATCGAGAACTTGGTGGAACGGCGGAGTGCGAGAGCCTTAGCACAATCGAAGAGCGGGACATCCATTCGGACGGGTAGACCTTACCGGAAGAATTCGACGTGTCCAGGTACCCAGAGCTTCGTACCACCTGCGATTCGAGACCTTCGATGGAGCAGGAACGCCCGAACGGCATGTTGCGCACTTTCGTGCCGGTTGTTGCGATGTCGGCGGGAGCGATGCACTACTCTTCAGACGGTTCGTCGGCGGCTCGTCGGGGATCGCCTTCGGCGGGTATGCGGAGTGCCAAATGGTTCGGTGAAGACGTTCTCGGAACTAGAGAACCTCTTCATCGAGCGATTCGCGGAGCTCGGCACCACATCCTTATAGGTGATTTAGTGGTAGAGAAACAAAAGCGAACGAAACTTTGGTGGATTACATACTTCGATGGAGGAACTTAAGCATGAAGTGTGAACCACGACTACGAGAACAACATGCGGTCGGCATCTTACTTAAAAGCATTCACGGCCGATAGCACTTCTCCTCGAAGGATTCCTTATTAAGACTTTCGAGAAGTTGTTAAGCGAGGCGGGAGCTTGCAGAAGAGGTGAAGCAATTAAGTTTCGCCGACAAGACGGACAAGACAAAAGCTGTGAAGACTTTCGAAAAGAAATCCGGGATCGTTGCGGCGGTCGACGAAGGCGAGCGACCGATACAAATATCGTCGAACGGCGCGGCAACCTCGACGGGAGTACCGGCAACCCGAGCCCGGCTATCGGTCATCTCCACGGTATGAACAACCGCCTCGTCGCAACGTACATTAAGGGAGCTTCGAGCGGGGAATATCCATTCAAGAATGAAGCGGTGCAGAAAATGTTTCGTAGTCGATGAAGACTCCGGATTTCCGAGTGCAGGAGCCTAAAAGACCGGAGGAAGTCAACAAGAAGGTGATCCCGACTTTTGCCCCTACCACGGATGCTTGGGCACAAGATAGAAGATTGCATTACCTTCGAAAGTTGGCTCGATGACAGCCTTCGGAAAGGGAATATAACGATCCGAAGGAGTACATGAAGGAACCCCGAAAGGAGGTTCCGTCGATGTTATCTCGGCTGATCCCATCATTCGATAGATCCACATACGACCGACGATGGATGGACTACCGCTTGGACAAGGTCTTCGAAAAGATTTTAGACGGCATCCGAGCCGCTTCGGTGCGAGCTTCGATTCGAGTTCGAGACTGTTAAGTCGGCCTTATCACTTGCGATAGAAGAACCACCTCGACGGGAGACGATTGAAGAGAAGAAGAAGATCGACGAAGAAGAGAGGCCAGAGACTCCTAAGGCTAGACTAGGGGCTGCTTATCCTAGGATAGTTGTTTCGATTCGGGGAGAAATCCCTCGAACCTGCGACTACTGTATGATTATACTGCTCACTTCGGTGGGATCATATAATGATAAGGGTGATGGCGTTGGCTACGTTTTGTTGTTTCTAACGATTACGTAACTAGCGACAATCCGGACATCGATTTCGATACCAACGACAATTCTCGAATCATACACGATCTCGACGATCGAAATAACGAAGAAGACATCCATCGAGGAGGCTACGAGAGTTCGACGAAGCAACGAATCTATCTGCGAGTTTCGAGGAGCTCCGGTCGCGATAGAGTTAGAGCCTTCGGACTGCGAAGCTAATCCGGAAGAGCTGTCGTTCCGATTCGGGAAGAAACACTAGACGAAGCTCGACACTAGATTCGGAAGAAATTACGAAGTCAACTTAAGAAGTGGAAGAGTTCTACCTCCGAGAATGGGTCCCGAAGGACGAAGGAAAGCGGGTGGTTGTTCGAGAAGAACCAACCCAGGCGGAAGAAATACCCATTCGAGAAGAAGCGAGACACATGGAAATAAAGTGGACTACAACGTGCTAGCCCATCTTAGGAAACTACGGCCAAGGCGAGCATCTACGATGCTCTCATCTTATCGAAAGGAGATGAGAGAAGCTCGATCGAGGCCTTACTTGATCCGAGAATTTGCTTAGCTCGAATGGCGGAGATTCCTTAGATGAGGTTTGCTCGTTAAAGAAACGAGTGAGGTGTCACCTTCGCGGACAATGACCTACTTACTTGGGACGGCGAGACCACAATCGGCAGTTGTACATTTCGATTCTGATTGGGAAGTTTACGCTCTCGGAGTATTGGTGGATCCGGGAGCATCAATAAATATAATGAGTCTTCGGACACTAGCATACTTGGAAATTGATGCTCGCGAGCTCGAAGCCGAACAAAATGTTATTAAGAGGATTCGACCGAGAAAGGAGAAAGAGCCCTCGGATCGATAACGCTACTAATGAAGACCGGTGACTTAGCAAAGACAACGCGAAATTTCACATAATTGATTCGAAAACATCGTTCAACGCTCTCTTGGGCCGACCATGGATACATGAAAACGAGGATGGTACCATCATCTCTACATCGGTGCATCGAAATACTACGATGGAGGGGAACGGTGCATCAAAGGTGACTTGCGACCATTCTCACGTACATGAGATTGGAATCCATGAAGACGCGGCTTATTATGCACCACAGAAGAAAACAATCTTCTCCGGAGATACGTAACAAATGAAGTAAAGAAAGTTCGGGACAACGAAGAACACGAAGTTCTAGTCCAACGATCACTCACCACTCCCTTCGGCGAGATGGTGAAGGTTTCTCCACAACTCGCATCGAGGTCGGGCGGGGACGAGGCGTGGTAGAGACGCTAGGACGGTTGGACGGAGGAAACCGACCATCGATGTTGATTGGGGAGACGGTTACGAAGAAGAAAAAGAAATCGAACGAAGCGACGACGATAAGTCGGAAAAAGCCGCAATTCGAAGATCTCTCTCGAAGATGAGAGGAATGAAGAATATAAATCAATGTACGAGAAGATTAACCACTACGTACATACTATGACCCTAACCCGATCCATTCAACAAGATCGAGGGTATGGTGGTCGAAGGTACGTAGTGGCGGTGCGAAGCCGATCAAATTCTACCGTGGTACTTCTTCCTCAAAGCGAAAATAATGTACAATTTGAAGATGTCACTTCATCGAAATTAATGGAATTACCTTTTGAGTGGTACTCTCCACTGTGTTCAAAATTTAATTCAACGTGGTTTCTTACCTCGACAATGGACAAAAGACCGATCACAACATTTTGAAAAATTATGGAATAATTCCGGTCGTCACCCGATTGAAAGCATGGTCTCGGATTCGGCACGGTAGGATCGGTTGACGATGCGAATTTTGCTTGGTTGTCACTTGCGAATCTAATGAAAGCTGCATGGAAACTACGGACGAACTCGAAGATTTACAAATTGGAGACGCTCCACGAGAATTCGAAGAAGAAATTAAATCTATAATAGATGAGTTAACGGAAGTTAACTTAGGTACTAGCGAAGAGCCTAGACCTACCTTTGTTAGCTCCTTACTCGATAAAGAAGACTCCGAAGAAATAATCGAGTTATTAATGGAATTTAAAGGCTATTTTGCTTGGAGCTACGATGAAATGCCGGGATTAGCTCCGAGAGGTCGCAGTTCATAAGCTAGGAGTGGATCCTACATCGTCCGGTCGGACGAGGTCCCGGAAGAATGCGTCTAGAAATCGAACAACAAGTCATAGCCGAAGTTAAAAAGCTAATAGACGCTAAATTTGTCCAGTGAAGAACAATACCGACTTGGTTAGCTCGATGTGGTGCCGGTCGAGAAGAAGAATGGTCGGATCGGAATTTGTGTGGACTTCGGAGATTTAAACGAGGCATGTCGAAAGATGAATTCCCTCTACCGATCCCGAGTTAATGATCGACATTGCTTCGACACATGAAATATTTTCATTCATGGATGGATCTTCGGGATACAACCGGATAAAAATGGCTTCGAGAAGATGAAAAGCTTACGGCATTCGAACGCCGATCGGAGTATTTTGCTACACGGTGATGCCATTCGGAGCGAAGAACGCGGGAGCGACCTACCGGAGAGCAATGACGAGAATTTTTGATGATCTCATCCATAATCGAGTCGAATGCTTACGTGGACGATGTGGTCATCAAAAGCGAAGTAAAGGAAAACCACTGTATGATTTGAGAATTGTTTTCGAACGATTAAGACAATTTAACCTTAAGATGAATCCCTTAAAATGCGCCTTCGGCGTCACCTCGGGAAATTCTTAGGATTCGTTGTCCGACATCGTGGAATTGAAATCGACCGAGGAAAAGATTAAAGGCTATCTTAGAAATGCCGCCTCCCAAAACCTTAAAACAACTACGATCTTTTCGAGGGAAGCTGGCATATCTTCGACGCTTTATCTCGAAGCTTGTCGGGTAGGTGTCGGCCTTTCTCGGCACTAGTTAAAAAGGACGCCAAATTTATTTGGGAAGAGAAATGCCGAGAAGGCCTTCGAGGACATTAAACAATATTTAATGACACCTCCTGTCTTAGCGGCCCCGAGTCTCGGGTAGACCGGCGATACTTTACACCGCGGCTTTAGACGACTCTCTCGGAGCCATGTTAGCTCGGAGTCGATGATGAGGGTAAAGAAAATGCTCTTTACTACTTAAGCGTCGTTTACTTCAGACGGAAATAAGGTATCCCGCAATTGAAAAGCATTGTTTGGCCACGATCTTCGCCGCTCGAAAGCTCGGGCACTACATGCTTTCTCATAAGGTCGACTGATCTCGAAATTTAATCCATTGCGATACTTGATGACTCGTCCGACACTTTCAGCGGACTTGCCGGATGGTCGATGATATTATTGCAATTCGATATAACTTTCGTGCCTCTTCGTGCCGTAAAGGGACAAGTCTTAGCGAGACTTCCTCGCGGCACACCCTTTGCGGCGGAATCTCCTCTCGATGACGATTGCCGGATGAACAAATAATGAGCATAGAAGACCACGATGATCGACGTTGGGAATTATATTTCGACGGAGCATCTTCGGCACACAAAGACGAAGAATCGCGAGTGATAGTGCCGGTAAGGCGGGAATCGGGCTAATCTTTATAACACGGAGCGGGGGATGTTAAGATACTCCTACCACTAACGGAACCATGTACGAACAACGAAGCGAGAATACGAAGCCCTCATAACGGGACTCGGAATTAGCCATTCGAATGGGGATAACGGACATCGACATCTACGGGGATTCACGGTTAATCATTCGGCGGATCGCCGGACGGTACAGAATTCTAAAGCCGAGACTCGACGATACTTCCGGTATGCCGTACGGTTGTTGGAACAAATTCCGAAATGTGACGATCTACAAAATTCCCGAGAAAAGAAAATGCTTTAGCGGATGCTTTAGCTCGTCTCGCAAAAGAATTTGCTGTTTGCAAGATGAATCGGTGGAAGTGTCGGTTCACGGACGTCGGAGTCCTATCACGGCTCGACATAGACACGATACACGAATCGGAAAAGAAAAAGGATCGGTTGCAGCGGTGACGGAAAACACGAGAAGATTGGCGACGGCCGTTGGTAGACTACTGCCAAACGGGAAAGCTACCGGATGATAGGTCGTTGGCTCATCGGATCGAAAAGAACTGCGTCTACGCATTAATAAACAACACGTTATACGGAAGGTCTTTCGATCGAATGTGGCTAAGGTGCTGAGCGGGTCGAGGCCGTGAAATTGTTAAAGAGGTGCATTCGGGACTGCGTGGCGCTCACCGGTCGGGTCCGAAGATGAAAATGAAAATTAAAAGACTAGGGTACTACGGCCCTCGATGATGGCCAGTTGCATGAAAATCGCCGAGAGGCTATCACCGATGCCGAGTGCGCGGGTGGTTCTACACCGACCTCCGAATGTGCTTACATCCAGACAATTGCGTCGTGGCCATTTGAATGTTGGGGCACGGATATAGTGGGCCGATAGAACCACCATCTTCGAAAGGACATCGCTTCATTCTTGCGGCTACGGATTACTTTTCCGAGTGGGCGGAGGCGAGTTCCACTTAGAGAAGTGAAAGCACACCACGTCTTTACGGTTTTCGAGAACCGAGTTGTCTACCGTTTCGGAGTGCCGCGCGAGATTATCTCGGATAATGGGTCGGCATTCGGAAGCACGCAAATCGACAATTTTGTCGGGAGACACGGAATCGGCGGCGATACTCGACAATTTACTACCCGAGAGCAAACGGCCTCGGCGAGGCTTTTAATAAAACCCTCGTTCGAATCTTAAAGAAAACTTTGGATGATAATAAGAGAAATTAGCACGAGAAGTTATTAGAAGCCTTATGGGCTCTACGGACAACCTTCGAACTCCTACTCGAAGCTACACCTTACGCTCGGTGTATGGGTCCGAGCGATGTTACCTTTAGAGGTTCGGCTTCCTTCACTCGGAATTGCGGTTGCGAAATAAGATCACGACGGAAGAGAACGCCAAATTACGACTAGAAGAATTAGAAAGCACTGGAAGGGAAAAGACTTGCGGCGCAACGAAATTTAGAACTATACCGAAGCTAAGATGGTTCGAAGCCAATGACAAGGCGGGTCGCGAGAACCTTGAAAGTTGGTGACTTAGTTCTCGTTCTCGAAGACTATCCTTGCACACGCAGAGATAGGAGGAAAATTTGAACCCACTTGGGAAGGAGCCGTTTGTGGTTGAAGCGGTATACTCGGGAGGTTCCTACCGGCTAGTGAATTGTCGGGGAGAACGACATATGCTTCCGATCGACGGACGATACTTGAAAAAGTATTCTATTACTTGATGTTTCGAAGGAATGAATTCTTCATCCCTAAGAAACACGGGCGAAAGTAATTACTTATGATTGAGTCGAACCCGAAAAATAATAAAATGTGCTAAAATAAATAAAATCATGATAATAAAGTTTTCCTTGTTTTCTTTTCCAAATCAAAATCTCTTTTTCGATCTTATCCCACTTCATTCTGTTAAATTTGAAAGTACGAAAAATATAATATATAAAAAAAATATGTCTTTAATAAACATTTTCTTAATGTTCTTGTTCTTAGTACGACCTTCGATCCTTTTCCTTGTCTTTTCGCGGGGAAATGTCGAACGGGCGGTTGGTCCTGAACTTTAAGAATGGCGTAAGCCTTGCACTCGATGAAAAGAGGGTGAAAGATGGAGCGATAATCGAGATTGACTCGGATTTCGCACCGGCGGGCCTACGGTACGAGGAAAGTGGTCGGGTCCCGGTTGACGAGAAGAAGCTGCCGGGCGAGACGGTGATGAAAGTGGGTGGCCCAAGCCACCGATCAGCGACGAAGAAAAGAAAAACAAACGGCGAAGAAGACAAGAGAATCGAGTACGCTAGTCGCTACGGCGAAGGGCGGGCTTGTCGGCGCCGCGCCCGCGAAACTCGGGAAGTTCGAAGAGCTACTCTCACGGCAACGCAACGAAGAAATAAGAATCGCCGTATCCAGTAAGATGTTAACAAAACTAGGCGCGGACCGGCGCGACGAGACGATTGCTTGTGCCGGTACATACACTTCGAGGACACGGTTCACGGGAACACTGAAGAAGGAGGCCGGCTCCTAGGATAACGAGAAAGAACCGGGGAAATCTCAAAATGATCGGAAGAAAGAAGGCTACCACGCTACGGATAGAACCACCGGTAATGCATGACCTTGTTGCGAAGCAACCCGGGGGATGTCACGACGAGGCATCATCCACGAGGAGCCGAGGTATGCGGGGAGAACGTGAAGGGATTGAGCCGTATATCCCACAATATGTCACCGAGGCCTCGCCATCTGCGGATCATTCGGAATACGAGTGGAGAGAATGCGAGAATGTTGAAAAGAAAACCTTTGAATACTTCGAGAGAATTAGAGGCGGAAGAATCGATATCTTAGAGGGCCTCGAGCTACATACGGACGTATTCTCGGAGTATGAACAACGGCGAAATCGTGGATTGCATCGGGATTTGAAAAGAATGGGCGAGCGAGGCCGCTGAGGAAAACACATACTCGGAACCCGGAGATGGATGCCGGGGAAGGGAAGAATCACGATACGATGTGGATCTTTATTCTGACTTTGCGGAGGACGGGAAGGGAAACCCGCAGGGAATACTCCGTCATGGGCGAGTGGATCCGATGCCATTAGTCATCGAGAGAATGGTAAAGAGATTGATAACATGGAGAGTGCTTGCCGGCGGATTGCATACCCAGATAGGTTGCATTATTAACATCTACGAGCGGGGTGTTGCATACCCCCGCACATAGATCACCGCGACTTTGTCGGACCTTTACGCACGGTCTCTTTCTGAACGAGTGTAACATCATGTTCGGATGCGACCTCCGGATAGCGAGGCCCGAGGTGAGTTCCGAGGGCCGGTGAAGATACCTTTACCGGTAGGTTCCGTCATGATGCGAAGGGCGACGGAGCGGATATCGCTAAGCATTGCATACCGGGAGTACCGGTGAAGCGGATCTCGGTTACTTTCGGAAGGATGGACGACGAGGAAGACACCTTACCATTTCCGGCCCGGACCGGAGCTAGAGAGCCTCCGGCCTTACGGTCGCGAGTTACATGGGAGATATCGCACCTCCGACGTACATCCAGTGCGGCATCCTTGCACGAGGATGGCTTGGAAGGTGATGTTATTAACTATGTACCCCACTATTCGGACATGGATTTTGACGAGATGCTTCTTTTGATGGATCGACGAAGATCATACATAGTCCGTTTTGAGTCTACATGGATTGTATGAAATATATGCCGGATCAGAGTTGTATGATGTATCTTCGACATGATTGGAATGAAAGTGACCATGTCGCATTTTTGGCCTTCACCTCTTTTGTGCAAATTGAGTAGGAAACGCCATTAAAGTTAAATGAACTTTGAACAAAAGAACGAGAAAAAGAAATAAAAAGAATAAAAGAAAACTTTCCTTAAAAATCTAAAAATGACGAACACCGAATTCACATGGACACTAAACAAACGATAAAATAAATTTGAATCGTTAAAGGACAAAGCAAAGTGAACATAGATTTCGAATCCAGAATCCACTCTCGATCAAATTTCAAATTTGATCTTTCCAATTTCGAATCGAATTTCAATCGAATTCCGAATCCACTCTCGATCGAATTTCAAATTTGATCTTTCCAAATTTCAAATCGAATTTGATCGAATTTCGAATCGATCTCGTCGAATTTCGAATTTGATCTTCCAGATTCGAATCGAATCTAAATCGAATCTCGAATTCGATCTTTCCGAATTTCGAATCTCGATCAAATTTCGAATTCGATCTTCGGATCTCGAATCGAATCTCGATCAAATTCGAACTCGACCTTCGAATCTGAAATTCAATCCGTTCTACTCTCCCTTGTCACGGGATGGAAGCGGTTGATTCCATTGACACGGATCGAATCGATGGCGAGGAATTATATCCGATCGAACCCGGTGACTTCCGATCGAGCTCTTTTGAACGGGGTATGTAACATCTACATATTCCCCTGATCTATTTTCTTCCATGAAAGTCTTTTACAACTTTCATGAAATTCTCGAAATACGAAACTCCGCACTTTTGAATCAACATTACAAATCTTTGCGAAGATCGTGAGTATTGAATTCGAACTTTTTGGGGTTGAGGATTTTACGTCCGAGGCTGCATTGCTTTAGGATCTTTTCTCTATCGCAATGAAATACATCAAATTCGAAACTTTTTGGAGTTGAGGATTTTACATCAGAGGCTTGCATTGCTTTAGGATTCTTTCCCTATCGCAATGAAATACATCGAAATTCAAACTTTTTGGGGTTGAGGATTTTACATCAGAGGCTGCATTGCTTTAGGATTCTTTCACTTATCGCAATGAAATACATCGAAATCAAATTCTTTGGGGTTGAGGATTTTATATCAGAAATTTGCATTGCTTTAGGATTCTTTCCCTATCGCGATGAAATACATCGAATTCAAATTTTGGGGTTGAGGATTTTACATCAGAGATTTGCATTGCTTTAGGATTATTTCCTATCGTGATGAAATACATCAAATCGAACTTTTTGGAGTTGAGGATTTTACATCAGAGGCTTGCATTGCTTTAGGATCTCTTTCCTATCGCGATGAAATACATCAAAATCAAATTCATTTTGGAGTTGAGGATTTTACATCCGAAATTTGCATTGCTTTAGGATCCTTTCACTATCGCAATGAAATACATCAAAATCGAATTCGAACTTTTGGAGTTGAGGATTTTACATCAGAGGCTGCATTACTTTAGGATCCTTTCCCTATCGCAATGAAATACATCAAAATTCAAATTTTTGGAAGTTGAGGATTTTACATACGAGCTGCATTGCTTTAGGATTCTTTCCTATTGCGATGAAATACATCGAAAATCAAATTTTTGGAGTTGAGGATTTTACATCAGAGGCTTGCATTGCTTTAGGATTCTTTCTACTATCGCGATGAAATACATCGAAATTCAAACTTTTTGGAGTTGTGGATTTTACATCCGAAGTTTGCATTGCTTTAGGATTCTTTCCACTATTGCGATGAAATACATCGAAATCGAATTCTTGGGGTTGAGGATTTTACATCCGAGGCTGCATTGCTAGGATTCTTTCCTATCGCGATGAAATACATCGAAATCAAATTCTTGAGGTTAAGGATTTTACATCCGAGACTGCATTGCTTTAGGATTCTTTCTCTATCATGATGAAATACACCAAAATCAAACTCTTGAGGTTAAGGATTTTACATCGATACCGCATTAATGCGAGATCTTTCCTCGATTGTAATGATTCGATCCAATCGATTCGATTTTCTTTTGAGGTTGAAGATGTTACATACTAAAACCACGAAATTCAATTTTAATTTCAAATCGAAATCCCTCAATTAATTTTGACAAACTTGATCTAAATTGAAACTCCAATTGAAATCTAAACTCACTGGTTTGAATTTCTAAAAGGTGGATCCCAATTCTAGTCCTCTAAGATAGTCAAAGGAAAAGCCTAAGGCTAGATCCTAAGTACTAAAGAGAAGAAGAGAAGACCTCATCAAAAATGAGGTCAACACCTAAATTCCAGTTATCTTCGCAATCTCGAGGTTGAAACCTAGGTTTCAATTCTCATTTCAAATCCAAATTTCAAATTCAAAATTTCCTTAAATCGATTTCAAATTAAACTTCAATCGAAATCTAAACTCACACATCAAAACTTGAACATGAAATGAAACGAAATCTAAACCGAAATTCTCCAAATCTTGTGATTTGGAATTCACCTCCTTCCATTCCCCAGCGAGAGTTCAGGAATCTCCGGTCTTAGAAATATATCTGATACTCCCCAGCGGAAATTCTTCTACTTCGTCCTAAGTTTGTCACTTGGACATCTGTGTTGGTTTTGTTGATCTCTTCGGTCAACACCAATACGCGCGGTGTGCTTGGTTAGCACACCACACCTATTGGGGGTCGATTTGTTGACCTCATTTTTGATGAGGTCTTCTCTTCTCTCTTTAGTACTTAGGATCTAGTCTTAGGCTTTTCCTTTGACTATCTTAGAGGACTAGAGATGGAACCTACCCCTTTAGAAACTCAACCACTTCTTAACTCCCTGCAAACCCACAAGCTTGATTGTAAACCCCTAATCATCTAGAGTGTTGAGATCAAATGTGGAGGTTTAAAGGATGAGTTCCCTATAAGACTCTTTGGCCTTAGGATCACCCTGGGTGGCCTGGTCTGGTGAGGGCTGACTTACACATACACTACACTCTCACACACACATTCCAAATCCTAAAACCCACACTCTCACCTAACTTGACCTTTTGACTCATGTAGGTAATTCACATGAATGGTCCTTAACCCCTAAGCCCCTGGTTAAGAGGGTTAGGAACAACATAATAAATGCCTCAAATGAGTCCTCTCATGGCTCCTATGGGCTTAATATGACTTCATGGCTCAACCAAAATGATTCCATTTCACTCACACTTGCTCAATATTCATTTTTCCAAAATTTTAATTTTTGACCCCCGGGGCCCTAGACCCACCAAACCTACTAAAAGCCCTTGAAACTACCCAAATTCTTCAAAATTTCCAAATCACCCAAAATTTCCTAAAATTAATCTCAAACATTTCCCCCACTACTCAAATTGACCATCTCCAACCAAATATACCAAAAATTCCAAAAATACCCCCAATACCCTCCAAATTACCAAAATGCCCCTCTTGACCCAAAAATCTAAAAATTCCAAAAATTCCCAGAAAAATTCAAAAAATTTAAAATATTCTCAATTTCATTTTGTTCAACTAAACCATGAGCCAATTTTGTCAATTTACCCCACTTTTGCCAAAACCCCCAATTTAGCCCATTTTAAACCCAAATGAACCCAATGTCAAACCAAACCACTCCAATTGACCTCAATTTTGGTCCAATTCAATTCTAAACTTCAATTTAGTATCCCCAATATTAATCTAGACCAAATCCAAGCTCAATTTTATTGACATTTGAATTCAATTTCATTTTTAAGCTTAAAAGCCCAATTTTGACCGATAACCCAAACTTAGCCCAAACCAACTCAATTTAACTCCAATTAACCCCAAATCTTTTCTAAACCTTCCCTAACATCTCCATAAACAAATCACTAACATAATTTACCCAAAAATTGAACCCAAACCCCACTCAAATTCAACCCAAACCCAAAATCCCTAATTTAGCCTAAACCCAAGCTTAACCCTAACTTAGCCCAAATCCCAAAATTGAACCCCAACCAAAGTTGAAAACTCTTTGTAACACACCTATAAATATTTCTCAACATCAATTTTACATCAATTTCAACATTAGCCCAAGTTAGTCCATTTTGACCTATTTTGACCCTATCATTAAAGAGACTCAATTTAGACCCAATTCAATTCCAAACCACCTCAAGTTTGATCCAAATCACTCATGACACATCCTTAAACTAAACTCAACATTTATTTGGCATGGCCCTTTGCAAAATTTTCATCTAAAAGCCCACTTCCAAAAGACATTCAAAAGCCCATTCTTAACCAAACTCAAAAGCCCAAGCCCATCCTAAAGCCCACATTACAATCTCATCTCATCCTCACTTAATTAAAATCATTCCTAAATCCTAAATCAGAAATCAAACCTTTCTAAACAAAGCTTGATTGTAAACCCCACAAGCTTGATTGTAAACCCCTAATCATCTAGAGGGTTGAGATCAAATGTGGAGGTTTAAATGATGAGTTCCCTATAAGACTCTTTGGCCTTAGGATTACCCTGGGTGGCCTGGTCTGGTGAGGGCTGACTTACACATACACTACACTCTCACACACACATTCCAAATCCTAAAACCCACACTCTCACCCAACTTGACCTCTTGACTCATGTAGGTAATTCACATGGATGGTCCTTAACCCCTAAGCCCCTGGTTAAGAGGGTTAGGAACAACATAATGAATGCCTCAAATGAGTCCTCTCATGGCTCCATGGGCTTAATATGGCTTCATGGCTCAACCAAAATGATTCCATTTTACTCACACTTGCTAAATTTTCATTTTTCTAAAATTTCAATTTTTGACCCCGAGCCACTGGACCCACCAAACCTACTTAATAGCCCTTAAAACTACCCAAATTCTTCAAAATTTCCAAATCACCCAAAATTTCCTAAAATTAATCTCAAACATTTCCCCCACTACTCAAATTGACCATCTTCAACCAAATATACCAAAAATTCAAAAAATACCCCCAATACCCTCCAAATTACCAAAATGCCCCTCTTGACCCAAAAATCCAAAAATTCCAAAAATTCCCATAAAATTCCAGAAAATTCAAAATATTAGCAATTTCATTTTGTTAAACTACACCATGGGCCAATTTTGTCAATTTACCCCTCTTTTGCCAAAACCCCTAATTTAGCCCATTTTAAACCCAAATGAACCCAATGTCAAACCAAACCACCCCAATTGACCTCAATTTTGGTCCAATTCAATTCTAAACTTCAATTCAATATCCCTAATATTAATCTAGACCAAATCCAAGCTCAATTTTATTGACATTTGAATTCAATTTCATTTTTAAGCTTAAAGCCCGATTTTGACCCATAACCCAAACTTAGCCCAAACCAACCCAATTTAACTCCAATTAACCCCAAATCTTTTCTAAACCTTCCCTAACATCTCCATAAACAAAACACTAACATAATTTATCCAAAACTTGAACCCAAACCCCACTCAAATTCAACCCAAACCCAAAATCCCCAATTTAGCCTAAACCCAAGCTTAACCCTAACTTAGCCCAAATCCCAAAATTGAACCCCAACCAAAGTTGAAAACTCTTTGTAACACACCTATAAACATTTCTCAACATCAATTTTACATCAATTTCAACATTAGCCCAACCTTAGCCCAAGTTAATCCATTTTGACCTTTTTGACCCTATCACTAAAGAGACTCGATTTAGACCCAATTCAATTCCAAACCACCTCAAGTTTGATCCAAATCACTCATGACACATCCTTAAACTAATCTCAACATTTATTTGGCATGGCCCTTTGCAAAATTTTCATCTAAAAGCCCACTTCCAAAAGACATTGAAAAGCCCATTCCTAACCAAACTCAAAAGCCCAAGCCGATCCTAAAGCCCACATTACAATCTCATCTCATCCTCACTTAATTAAAATCATTCCTAAATCCTAAATCAAGCAATCAAACTTTTCTAAACAAAGCCATATGACAAACCATCCAAATTTTACACCAAAATACCAAAATTCCTTAAACCCATTTCCATGAAACCAAGCCAACTTTTCCCAAGCCATATAAGAGCCATGAAGCCATCCTTAAGCCCCATGTGAAGCCATGAGGGGTTTGACATGTGACCAAGCTATTAATGGCTAAAGGAGGGCCCCCTTTCCTAATCCTTCATTAAGCCTTTTTAGCCATATCTATGTCACACACTAAACCATGTTTTGCCACCTAATCATTGATGGAGACTCCACAACACATGGGAGGTTGACCTAATCGATCGCCTCGGCCCAAAATCGAAGTTATGGGAGAGTGAACCCAATCCATTTGGATGAGTTGACCAAACCAAGCCTAAAATGGCCTTATCCCCATACCACTTAGAGCCAACCCCTTTACACATGTCCAAAGCCGATTCACTTCACCAAACCCCAGCCACGACTTCCACAGTCAAGATGGTGACCCATGCTAGCTGGCACGGCCAACACCATGACCGCCGGAAAACACCATGGCCAAGACCTTGGAAGGAGCCAAACATTGAAATTCCATCTTCGTTGAGCTGCCCCATGTCCGATGGCCATTGCAGTCGTTATTCTCTTGATCTAGCAGTGATCCTGACCTTGACCCTCCACGGGAAGCCCTCCAACCGACTCTATTTAAACACCAACTCCTCTCGGCCAAAAGAGGTGCTGAAACAAACCATACAGAAACTCTGCCAAAATCATTCCAGACTCTCCTCCACACTTAGAGAACTTAATCCCCACTAAAATCCCCCTGCCATTTCCTCTCTGTGAGCTCAATTTCAGAGTTAAAATCAAAGCCCAAAACCAGGACACTTCACCACAGTGAGTCAATCCTCAAATTGATTGACTATACACCTTCACCAGACTAAGAGGAGAAGTTCCCCAGCAAAAGCCCCCTCACCAGGCCAGCCATTGCTTCTAGCCTCCAAGCTTTGTGATCGGCTGTGGTCACTTTTGTACCTAGGCGATTCACTGGAGCCGAGGACTTCATCTGGAGCTTGCTTGGACCCAATCGAATGTGACACAACTCTCAGATCGAAGCTTCACTTCTCTGAGCAAAGGTATGAGCTCTCTCTTCCTCCCGAGCTTCTGGAGATTCTCCATTTGATATGAATCAATTTCAATGCATATTTACCATATGGATGTGTTCGTCTCTTCAAGACGAATCCATAGAGCATAAGAACATAAAAATCCATTGAGAAATGAGGGAGATATTAGGGCTAGAAGGTCGACGGTCACGGGTTCACACCAGTCGGAGACGATGACCAGGAACCGTTGGATCGCGCGTGTATCGGATGGACGGCCAGGATCGCGTCGGACCGGAAGATGTTAAGTGAAAGGCGGGCCCCGGGACGGCTGACTCAGATGGCGGCGCCCAATCACAGCGCGACACTCACCCCCTTCGGAGCCGCCGAGGTTGACGCGGCGCCGCGTAGGATAAGTAGGAAAATATGGATTTTTCTTATTTATTAAATACCCAGAACTTCAAAAATGCATAACTCTGTGTAGAAAAATCCTAAAAATAAAATAAAAATACCCTCTTGCTCAGTGAACAGAGGAAAATAATGTGGAAAAGAAATCAAGTCATTTCATTGAGTATTTTATTTTTAATTAATTATTCACTCTCTGCACTATTTTGATTCTCCATGCATGTAGACAATTCATCATGGCATGAGACTATAGGGCTTTTGAAGCCTCTGAACTTGGGAACATTCCCTGTATTTTCCAAGGTCAGAGGCCATCCCTATGAGAAGTTATTGATTTTTCAATTGCATGTTACTGTTTTGAGTATTTTAATTCCAATAATTAGCATCTTGAGAAATAAATTCTAGGAAAATTTGGTGATGTTTCTTATGACCAGAGGAACCTAGGAAAAATAGGTTTTGAGTTAATTCACATGGAACAACCCTAATTGGCCTAAATACCCAAAATTGAATTTTAATTAATTTGGATTAACGACATATTAAATTGACTTGAAAATAATTCTCCACTGATCTTTAGGATCAGAGAAACATCACATAAAAATTTGAAGTCATTGGATTTGATTAGCCTCACCAAATGGGTTGATTAAGCCTCTTAAGCAAAATGGATAAAATTAAATTTTAAAAATTCATAACTCACAAAATAATTTTCAAAAATTCACAAAAATGGTTTTGGAGCTTCTCTAATATCAGAGGAACTTAGGAAAATTAAAATTGTGATTTTCTAAAAAAGTTTATTTTTATCATTATTTTAATATTTTTAATAATTAAAAAATAATAAAAATCATAAAAATCACCAAAATGTCACATTTTAACTCCTAATCACTTAGAACAAACCAAATATTTTTCCTAAGTCTCTAGGATAAGATATTGAATTTTGAAAGCCTAAAACAATTTTTGAATTAAAAAATGATTTTCTTTAATATTTCCACCAAAATAATTCTAATAAATAAAATATAATCCAAACAAATCACCAAATTTGGTCCAAATGGTCCTCTGGTCATTAAGAACATCCCATAATTTTCTTACGGACAGAAACATTTCCTTGGTCATGTTATTGAATTTTCCTTGAAAACCCCTATTTTCGTTTAAAAATAATTACATAAATGAATTAAATACAAAAAATCACATTTTCTCCTCTAATGTCTTAATTGACATGTGAGTGAGGTTACATAAAAATTTCAAGTTCATTTGAGCTTATTTTAGTGAGTTATAGAATTATTAAGCTTGAAGGGCAAAAGGGTAATTAAAAATTTCAACCCTTAATTAAAATTTTAGGAATAATCAAAAGGGGAGGGTAAAATATTTGATTTTAAACTGATTTTGGATGATTGAAATTTAAACAATTGAAGGGTAGAAACCTACTTAATCATTTCAAGAATAATTGAAATAAACTTTAATTAATAAATTAATTAAAATTTTGGAAGAGTAATGGAAATTTGAATTATTAAAAGTAGGGATATTATTAAGAGGATATTTATTCTTTAATTTAAAAATCCCTAAATAAATCACTTCAATAATACTTAATTCTTAATTAAAAAAAAAGAAAGTTAATTAAAATAATAATCCAAAATAATAATTAAAAATAAATTAAAATTAAATTAAATTAAAATTAAATTAAATTAAAATCAAATTAAATTAAAACTAAACTAAATTAAATTAAATAAAATAAATTAAATTAAAAATTAATTTAAAGTTAAAATTAAACTAAATTAAAATTAAAATTAAATTAAATTAAAATTAAGATTAAAATTAAGATTAAAATTAAGTTAAATTAAATTAAATTAAATTAAAATTTAAATTAAATTAAATTAAACCAAATTAAATTAAAATCAAAATCAAAATCAAATGAAATTAAGTTAAAATTAAAATAAATTAAATTAAAATTAAGTTGAATTAAATCAAAATCATTTAACAACAAACCTAAATGAAATCATTAAGAATTAAATCTAAAATAATTCGAACACTATTCCAAACTTAAAATTGTTAAATTAAAACACTTTAAACCATTAACTCAAACTTTCAATTAATTTGATAAACCAACTTGCCCTTAAATGCTTTAATTATTATAACTCTTAAATAGAGTATTAAGTGAGATGTCACTTCATTCATCGGGTAATCAAATACCCAAGTTCACTGAGCAAGAGACAAAGTCTAACTAAACTCCTGGATGATTAATTCACTTGTGCAACTAAATTTACTTGGACTCAAAAACAATCCCAGAAATATTGAAAAGATTTTTAAGACTCGTCCTAAGCACTTCCTCAATATGACGGGATGTTTTAGAAGAACAATTGAATTTAATTGTTTTTTGATGAAGAAAATCATCCTTAAACTAAACCAACAACTTAGACGTCATAGGAGATGACTAGTTATAGGATTAGGAATTTGGTAGACAACCAAACCCTTCCCTTAGCTTTACCTAGGTATCTGTTGAAATATTTAAATGCCTCAACATGTGTTTTAAGTGCAGCTTGGGGTGACGGGAAGACCCACCAGGTACGCTTTTATTTAATTGCAATTTACTTTATTGCAATTTACTTACATGCACTGTACTTTACTTTTTCTTGCATGATAAACAAGACTGTTGCATGAAAACTAAAACCTTTAGGATAGTCCCTAAACTGAAACCAAAACTAAATTAAAAGTCATTGCCAGATAAAATTCACCGCCACAACATTCCAAAATATAAAACAACTCAAAATTTAATCACAAACAGAACAACAAAACTACAATTGTAACTAAATTAAAAACATCTCGTTGAATGATCGGGAAAACCTCGGATGATGTAACCCACGTTTTGCTAACGGGATTTCCCACGGTCTAAATGAAAGTGTGGAACTCATTCAGTTGAGTTTAGCAAATTCATCTAGTACTAAGTGAATTCAATGAAAATAACGATGTCGGGATGACGGAACGATGGGATCTTAATCGGTTCTGTTTAAACAACTTTAAGATTTATTTTAATTAAAATATTAAAAATATTTGGACTTTAAGATGTTTAAACCAAAACACTTCTCTTATCTCCTGATTTATGACTTCTAAAACTAAACCTCTGCAACAACAATGAGCTTGAAGCATAGTGGGCAGCACGACCATCGTCATCAGCAAAATTTGGGTCTACATCAGCTAAACATTCCTAGAATTAAATAACCAAGCTATAAGATTTTGAGGTAGTTTGCCTAGTGCAGCATAAATCCTCAACTCTTCGTTAGGCATTTACATAATCATGTTATGCAAATTAAGCCCTAACCGGTCTTAGGATTCCGAGGTAGTTGTTTGGTACGACATAAACCCTCATATCTTCAAGGCTATTTGTATGATCATGTCATACGAATATAAGTCCTAATTAAATAAAATTGGCGGGATTGAAACATTAAATAAACTCCCAAATTGAAGCCAAACAAAAAGATAGTTTGAGAAGTTTCCAAGATTCTTCTTGGATCCTCAGCTTCTCCTACTTCTCCTTCTTTGGACTCTTAAAATAAATTGTTCGAAATTTGATCCATTCCCTATTGAAATTTCCAAAACTCAAATCCTTTGAAAACCTTAAACTTTGAAATTCTTGAGAGCAAAACCACTGATCATTTTCGAGAGTTTTCTTAAATGATTCTTGTCATTTAAGATGCAATTAACTATAGAGACTTGCCCTTATAGGGAACTTTAAGAACACAGATAATATAAACCCTGTTTAATTTCTTTATATTAAATAGGGGAACTTGTTGGCTTATAAAATTGGTTCGCAGACCAAACAGATGTCACAAATCTTTTAGTTTATTTATTCGAGCCCCATCATCAAGCAGTGTGTCTATTCTTCGAAATAAATACACGGTTTGTGGAGCGGTGCTCGTTTATATAAACTATTCGGGATGTGAGATTGGTTTTGATTTCATATCTTAAAATCTTAAAATTTAAAACTATTTTCAAAATAGAATACTACTTTCCAAATTATATATATATATTTAAATTAAAATTTAAAATCTAAAATTCGCCGACAATTTCTGTAGGCGACCCCTTTTCAAAAATACAACTTAACCTAAAAATATGCCGACACTATGTAACAAAGTTGTTTCCTAGCCATCAATATTGCCATCCTCCCATTTTTTTTTGTTTCACTAGCATTTCATTATGAATCTGCCAGGATATTTGTATAAACAACAGCTCATTATGCACACAAAATTATGCCTCCCAACAACAACCTCTTCCAC
>JAKZJZ010001461.1:0-27747 GCA_022702705.1 Papilionanthe hookeriana x Papilionanthe teres | reverse complement strand
GGCTGAAGTCCAACACCATCCCGTCGGCGATCGCCGTCGGCAGCCGTCGGCCACCGCCGACCGTCGTTAACCACCGTCGATCGTCGTCAACCGCCCCCACACCGTCGGGCACTAGTATCGCCGTCAACCACCATGGACCATCGTTAACCGTCGCTGACAGTCATTAATCACCACCAATCACCGTCGACCCCCACTGACCAGAAACCGTTAGTCGACGTTGTAACTTGGAAGATCTAATAACCATTTTCCGTCTGTGGGACAAAAGCTCATCACTACAGTTCATGTGACAAAAATTGTTATGTAAAATCGGAACGAAAAAATATGAATCGACACAAATAAGAAAAACACAAAGATTTAATGAGGTTCGACAAAGAATTACCTACGTTCTTGGGAGCGAACGGCAGTTTCAATATTTTAGAGGAGTTCAAATTACATCCCATAGGGTTTCACACACACACACACACACACACACACATATATATATATATATATATATATATATATATATATATATATATATATATATATATATATATAACCCATACAGATATAATTACCAACACGCCCTCGCTCCCCCCAACCCACTAATCCAGGTGACACATCTCTCCATTCAAGAGACTCCAACTTTCGGTATATGAGCCATACCTAACAATTCTCCACCTTGGCGAATATACCGCCCCTTAGAAGAAATACATCTGTCAAATCTCCATCTTTGCAAATATTCAGCCCTTAAGATAAAATCTCCACCTTTCGAATATCCAGCTCCTTAGGAGAAATACTACATGGAGTTTATTACACCAAAGTGGGTTGGGCAACCAAGCCATCTAACCTGGCTTGGTCAAAGTTCCTGCTGCATTTCCATCATATGTTCCAACAGAGTGAGCTCAACCTACAACTGTACCCCCCAACAGTTTATAGATGTTACCTACATTGATCTTCCCTTTCATCACAGTCATGTTGACCTCATTTTTGATGAGGTCTTCTCTTCTTCTCTTTAGTACTTAGGATCTAGCCTTAGGCTTTTCCTTTGACTATCTTAGAGGATTAGAATTGGGACCCACCTTTTAGAAATTCGAGCCACTCAAACTCCACTGCAAACTCCACAAGCATTTGTAGACCCTAATCACCTAGAGGGTTGAAATCGAATGTGGAAGTTTAAAGGATGAGTTCCTATAGAACTCTTTGGCCTAGAGCCCTTACCAGGTGGCACACGTGCAGTGAAGGTTGACTTGCACACACACTACACCTACACACTACACTTTCACACACTTCCTAAAAAACACACCTATACTAACTTGACCTCACTGGCTCATGTAAGTGATTCGTATGGATGGTCCTTAACCTACTAGCCCTTAGGCTACAGGGTTAGGAGCAACGTAGTGAATGCCTCGAATGAGTCCGCTTCATGGCTCATGTGGGCTTGATATGGCTTCATGGCTCAACCAAAATGACTTCTTTCCACTTACATCCACCGCAATCTTCGAGACTTACCCCAGGAACGATTTTGACCCAAGACCCTTGCCAACATGCAGTCATTACGCAAATTTCTCAAAACTTTCAAATTACCCAAAATTCTCCAAAATCAATCCCAAACATTTCCACATCACTCAAATTGATCATCCATACCCAAAAATACCAAAAATTCCAAAAAAAACCTCCCGATACCCTCGAAATACCCAAAATACCCCTCTAGCCAAAAATCCAAAAATTCAGAAAATTCCCAGAAAATTCCAGAAAATCCCAAAATATTCCCAATTTCATTTTGTCCAACTACACCATGGGCCAATTTTGTCAATTTACCCCACTTTTATCAAAACCCCCAATTTGACCCATTTAACCCAAAGTGAACCCGATGTCAAACCTAACCTACCCAATTGACCTAAATTCTGGTCCAATTCAATTCTAAATTTCAATTCAACATTCCCAACACCAATCTAGACCAAATCTAAGCTTAATTTGATTGACATTTGGATCCAATTTCACTTTTGGCCTTAAAGCCCAATTTGGACCCATAACCCAAACTCACCCAATTCAACTCCAATTAAACCCAAATCTTTTCTAAACCTTCCTTGACATCCCCATAAACAAAACACTAACATGATTTGCCCAAAATTTAGACCCAAACCCCACTCATATTCAACCCCGAAATTAAAAGGCCCATTTTTGACCTAAACCCGAAGCCTAGCCCAGAATGAGCCCAAATCCCAAAAATCAAAACCCATCAAAGCCAAAACCCCTTTGAAACACTCCCATAAACATTTCCCAACATTAATTTTACATCAATTTCAACTCTAGCCCAACATTGGCCCAAGTTAGCCCAATTTGACCTACATAGGCCCATTTGCAGATTAAACCCGAATTCGAACCAATTCGAAGTCCAAATCACACCAAATTGACCCCAAACCACTCATGACACATCCCTAAACCAAACTCAACAATTATTTGGCCCAACCCCTTTACAAAATTTCTATCCATAAATTCATTTTCAAACACAAAAGCCCACTTCCACTAAACCTTCACTAAAAGCCCATTTCCACAGAATACAAAAGCCCAAAATTGGCCTTAAAGCCCACATGACATTTCCATTTGCCATCCATTTAATCAAAGCCATTCCCTAAGTTCTAATCACATCATCAAATAATTCCAAATTAAGCCTCATGCCAAATTACCCCCTAAATGACAAATATTTCTAAAACCGCTTTTCATGAAACAAGTCGACTTTTTTCGAAGCGAATGCGAAGCCATGCGAAGCCATAGACAAGCCACATGAAGCCATGGGGGGTTTGACTTGTCACCATGCCCAAAATGGCAAGAAGAGGGGACCCTTTAATGATTCTCTTAAGAGTGATTAACCACTCCCATGTCTCCCACTAACTCTTGCTTAAGCTTAATTGTACTTGGATTGTGACTTGACCCACTAATCGAGCTGATCCAAGTGACTTTCCCTTCAGCCCAAATTGGCCTTGGAGGGTGAACCCAACCCAAACCAATGGGTTGACCAAATTGAAAGCCAAAATGACCCCTCCCCCATTCCATTTAATTTGGCCACTTTACACATGGCAATGGCCGATTGATTGCACAAACCTCCAACACGACCCACATGGACACGAGGGTGACCCATGCCTGCCGACCGGCCGCATGGGTCGCCGGAAAACACCATGGCCGAGACCTTAGGAGGAGCGAACTTTGGAATTCCATCTTGCGAGGCTGCCTCATGCCCGGTGGTCACCATGGGCTGTTCTTCTCCTCGCCGAGAGCGGCGATCCCGAGCCCTCGGCTCCCACAGGGAGGCCCTCGAAGCCTCTCTGACCTCAAACCCCTCACCCTCTCGGCCATGAAGAGGTCTTGAACCAGAACCTTGCGAAACTACGCCAAGATTGTTCGAGACTCCTCCCCACACACGAGCACTTGATCCCAGGTGAGATCCCCCTGCCATTTCTCCTGCGTGAGCTCGATTTCGGAGTTGAAATTCCACCCAAAACCGGGACACTTCTCCACGGTGAGCCAATCCCCAGATTGATTGGTTCTACACCTTCACCGAGACCGAGGGAAGGTGTCGCACGCAAAAGCCCATCTCCGGGGCCACCCGGTTGCTCCGGCCTCCGAAGCTTTGTGATCGGGCTTGGTCGAAATCGCATCTAGACGATTCACCGGACCGAGAGACTTCATGCGGAGCTTGCGAGATCCGATCGAAGGTGCAACAACTCTCGGATCGAAGCCGCACTTCTGCGAGCAAAGGTATGAATTAATTCTTCATCCCGAGCTTACGGAGATTCTCCATTTCAAATGCCTTAATTTCGATGCATGATAGCAGTATAGATGTGTTCGTCTCTTCAAGATGAATCCATAGAGCATAAGAACATAAAAATCCGTTGAGTATCGAGTGAGATCTTAGGGATTTAGTGTGGACGACTCTCGGGTGAGGACACTCGGGGACGATGAACGGATGCCGTCCATTTAATACACGCGCGGACGGACGGCTCAGATGGCGTTGGACCAGGAGACGGTACGAGAACCGCGGGGCCGGGGCTGGCGATTCGGATGGCGACGTCGAATGGGAGTGCGACGCGTGTGAGTTCGGAGATGCGGGGATGCGGCGGCGCCGCGTGGATAAATAGAAAAATAGGGTATTTTTCATTTATTTAATTCACTAAACTTGGAAAATTCATAACTTTGTGTAGAAAAATCGAGAAAAATAAAAGAAAAATACCCTCTTGCTCGGTGAACGAGAGGAGAATAATGTGGAAAAGAAATCATTTAATTTCATTAAGTATTTTATTTTTAGTAATTTATTTACTCTCTGCATACATTTAATTCTCCATGCATTCATACAATTCACCATGGCATGAGACCATAGGGCTTTTGAAGCCTCTGAATTTGGGAACATTCACGAATTTTCCGAAGTCGGAGGCCATCCTATGAAGAGTTATTGATTTTTCAAATTCATGTCACTTGTTTTGAGTATTTTAATTCCAATAAATAGCATGTTGTGTAATAAATTCTAGGAAAATTTGGTGATGTTCCTTATGACCAGAGAACACTTAGGAAAAATAGGTTTTGAGTTAGTTCATTTTAGACGACACTAATTGGCTTAAACACTCAAGATAAGTCTCTAATTAATTAGAGCTAACCACACATCAAATTGACTTGAAATCAATTCTCCACTTGACCTTTAGGATCGAGAGGAACCCACCATAAAAGTTTGAAGTCAATTGGACTTGGTTAGCCCTATTAATTGGGTTGATTAAGCAGCTTAGTCATTTTAAAATTTAAAAATTCATAACTTTCAAAATATCTTTCAAAAAATTCACCAAATTAGTTTTGGAGTCTCTCGATATCGGGGGAGTTTAAGAAAATTAAAATTTCAATTTTCTAAAAAATTTGATTTTTAATATTATTTTAATATTTTCAATAATTAAAAAATAATAAAAATCACAAAAATAATAAAATTCACCAAAATGTCACATTTTGAATTTTAATCACTTAGGAACAAATCCCATATTTTTTCTAGGTCTATTTAGTGAGATATTAAATTTTAAAGCTCTAGGATGATTTTAAAATTAAAAAAATGTATTTTCTAGCATTTTCACTAAAATAATTATAATAAATCATATAAAAATCAAAAAATTCCAAAATTTGATTCTCTGATTTCTTTGATGTCAGAGAGATTTTTGAAAAATATAAAATTCATTTTTCAACATTTATTTTATTTTTAAATTAATTAATACTCTAAAACTTAAAATAATTCTAATAAATAAAATATAATTCAAAAAATCACCAGAATTAGTCCAAGTGGTCCTCTGGTCATTAGGAATGTCTCCTAATTTTCTTAAGGACAGAAACTTTCCCTTAGTCATGTTATCAAATTTTCCTTGAAAATCTCTATTTTCTACTAAAAATAATTATATAAATAAATTAAATACAGAAAAATCACATTTTCTCCTCTCATGTCTTTATTGACACATAAGTGAAGTCACATAAAAATTTCAAGTTCATTTGAGTTCAATTTAGTGAGTTATGAAATTGTTAAGCTTAAAGGGGAAAATAGTAATTAAAATTTTAACCCTTAATTAAAACTTTAGGTTTAATAAAAAATTTAACAAGTAAAATATTTGATCCTAATCTGATTTGGATGATTGAAATTTAAATAATTAAAGGGTAGAAACCCATTGAGCAATTTAAAATGATTAAACCTTAATTAAATAATTGATTAAATTTGGAAGAATAATAAAATTGGAATTATTAAAATAGGGATATTATTAGGAAGAGATTTATTCTTTAATTTAAAAATCCCTAAATTAATCATCTCATTAATATTCAACTTTTAACTAAGATGATAACTCAAATTTAAAATATTAAAAGACTTAATCATTAAACTAAAATTAAATCATTAAACTCTTTCAAAAATTTCAATTAAAATTAAATTAAATTAAATTAAAAATTAAATTAAATTAAGTAAATTAAATTAAAATTAAATTAAATTAAATTAAGATTAAAAGTTGAATTAAATTAAATTAAATTAAATTAAATTAAATAAATAAATTAAATTAAATTAAATGAATTAAATAAAAATTAAGATTAAATAAAATATAAATTAAATTAAATTAGAATAAATAAAATTAAATAAATTAAATTAAATTAAATTAAATTAAATTAAATTAAATTAAATTAAATTAAATTAAATTAAATTAAATTAAAAATTAAATCAAATCGAAACTAAATTGAATTGAATTAAATTAAATCAAATCAAATTAAATTGAATTAAGTTGAATTAAATAACATCGCTTAAGACATGAAGAAATAAATGCTAAGATAACTTGAACATCTATTCCGAACTTAAATCATTAATTTGAACTTAAATTTGAATCACGAAACCATTTGAACACCGATTTACCCTCGAAAGCTTTAGTTGTCATAACTCCTAAACGAGAATATAAAATGAAGTGTTACTTCACTTATAGGATATTCGAATGTCACTAGTTCATCTGAGCGAAGTTAACAAAAATTGAAAACCTCGGACGATCGATTCATTTACATAATTAAATTCTCTTGGACTTAAAACGATCCTAGAAATATTGAAAAGATGTTTAGGATTCTTCTTAAGCACTTCCTCGATATGATAGGATACTTATAAGAACGATTGAACTTAGTCGTTCTTTGATGAAGAAAATCGTCCTCGAACTAAAAACACGAAGAACCTAGACGTCATAGGAAATGACTAGGCTATAGGATTAGGAACTTGGTAGAAAACCATAACCCTTCCCTTAGCTTTATCTAGGAACTTGCTTAAATATTCTAATTGTGTTTTAAGTGCGGCTTGGGATGACGGGAAGACCCATCAGGTACGCTTTTATTTTATTGCGATTTACTTTACGGCAACTTATTTAATTGCATCGCCTATATTTTTCTTGCATGATAAACGACGGTTGCATGAAAACCCACACCTTTAGGACGAGAAACCAAAGCGAAACCCATAACTAAATTAAAAGACACTACGAAGATAAAATTCACCTCCATGACATTTCAAAATATAAGACAAGCTCGAAATTTAATCACAAACGGAATAACAAAGCTACAACTACAACTAAATTAAAACGTCTCGTTGAATGATCGGGAATACCTCGGATGATGTAACCCGCGTGTTGCTAACGGGATTTCCGCGGTCCAAATGAAAGTGCGGAACTCATTTAGTTGAGTTTAGCAAATTCATACTGGACTAAGTGAATTCGATGAAAATAACGGTGCGGGATGACGGAACCGTGGGATCTTAATCGGTTACGTTTAATCGACTTTAAGATTTGTTTTAATTAAAACACAAAAAACACTTGGAAATTAAGACTTCTCTAAACCAAAACACTTTTCTCATCTCTTGATTTATGACTTCTACAACTAAACCTCTGACAATAGACGAAGCTCGGAGCATGGTGGGCGGCACGGCCATCGTCGTCGGCAAAACACTGTGTCGACATCGGCAAAACTTTCCTAGAATTAAACAACGAAAGCCATAGGACTTCGAGGTAGTTTGCACAGTGCAGCATAAATCCTCGACTCTTCGTTAGGCATTTGCATTGCAAATTAAGCACTAACAGGTCTTAGGACTCCGAGGTAGTCGTCGATACGACATAAACCCTCACATCTTCGAAGTTTATTTGTATGATTTTATCATACGAATATAAGTCCTAATTAATTAAAATTGGCGAAGATTAAAACATTAAATAAACATTAGGACTTTCCTAAATCCAAGACGAACAATAGGATAGTCGGGAAATTAAATTACGAAGTCGCTGAATCCGTAATTTCTCTACTTGTCTTCCTTTGAATTTCCAAAACAAAATGTTCCGAAACTTGATCCATTCCTATTGAGATTCAAAATTCAATTCTTTGAAAACTTAAACTTTGAAATTCTTGAGAGCGGAATTATTGATTATTATCGAGAGTTTTCTTAGGTGATTCCCGTCACTTAAGATGTAATTAACTATAGGGGCTTGCCCTTATAGGGAATTTTAATGAACCGGAGTAATATAAACCTATTTAATGTTTTCATATTAAGCGGGGAATTTGTCGGCTTATAAAATTGGTTCGCGGACGAACGGATGTCACAAATCTTACAGTTTATTTAGCAGAGCCCCACCATCGAAGCGGTGTGTACTATCCTTAGGGATAGATACACGGTTTGTGATGCGGTGCTCGTTTATATAAGCTATTTGGAATGTGAGATCGGTTTGATTTCATATCTTAAAATCTTGAATTTAAAAATTATTTTCAAAATCAAATATTACTTTCTAAATTATATCTATATAAATTAAATTTAAAATTCGCAGACAACTACGTTAGGCGACCCCCTTTCAAAATAAAACACATAACACTAAAAATATGCGAAATGACTTACGGCGACTCACGTGAGGAAAATTCCTCTCTCCATTCTCAATCGGACAATTACTGCTTTCAAAAATCGGTAGTGCATCCATGTCCCTTATGGATCGAACTACCCTTCTTTCGTTGGGATACTATGTTCATTTCTACCTTGAACGAGTATAACCAACATTCTCTCGGATTTAGGAGCCATTGTTTAGACACCCCTAAGCGGAGAGGTTCGAGATCCTTTACCTCATTTCGAGGTGGGGTGGACCCGATAGGTGTTAGTTTAGGAGTGATCCTTCGAGTCGAGAAGTCTTGCTTAAGACTCTCTTTTCCTTTCCAAACTCCGATTCGGATTCCTTACCTTCTCTACACCTTTGAACACTCAGTTCTAAATAAACGAAACCCTCTAATAAGTGATTCTTTTAATAAGTGATTCCTTTTTTATAAATACATGAACAAGAATGAGTTCGGACTCTTTTCGATTCCTTTCTTTTCGTCTAAAGAAAAGAAGCATAACTTGGGACCGACGACCGGAATCTACCTACGAAATGGAAGCCCCGAAGCGGATTTTCTCTTTCACCGATGGGTGGACCTCGGCTGTCCATAAGGATGAGATTGCCAGACAATGGAATCATCCGATTTGGACGAGGATTTGAAAACACGAACGTCGAGATCACCAGACGTCTCCCTCTTTGCAGTGATGAACAAGGTATACGAAGCGAGAGCCGGCGCAGAGTTCGACCTTAGGTCGACCCAAGAATTCCCTCCTGCGAAAGGATCCAGAGCTAAGAGAATGCAGATGTCCATAGAAGGACCGTTATCTCTACCCCATTGGTCTAGTTGTTTACGCACCTACCCGGACTTTTGCCGAATCGAAGGGAAAGAAATCCAGAATTATGATGGACACGTTACGCGTGGAGGGTACGGATCTTCTGTAAGACCATACGTTTTCGAAATCGGGTCCGGTTCGAAGATCCGATCAGCGTGAAGACCCGAAGAAGAAACGAAATAGAAGGATCGCTAAAGAAGCGAGGCTAGCTGAAATTGCTTTCTGGAGGAAATTCCGGAAGCTGCCGGAATATACACCGTTGCACTGAATACATACCACTCTTGGGAGAAGCGGGTTTCATCCCCTCTCCGCCGCGAGAAGATGAAGAAAACATTCGCAAGATTCTTTGCCGATTACCACGACCCGCATATTACAACGATAGCCGCAAGAAAAGAACTAGAACTACGCCGTTTGCTCGGCTGCGAGCTTTGGTAGAAAAGTTAGCAAAGAAGGAAAAGCGCCCGTATCGAAATTCTACGAAGGATAGGGCGGGTGCCGGTCGAATCCCGTCTTGGGCCCCGAGTAGAACCCGCCATCATGACGGAAAAGCCGAGTAAAAGAATGAAGGCTAGTCGCCCGTTGTCGTCTCGGGATTACAAATTAGGGAGGATACCACCTTCCGGCATTTGGCCGACGGACTATGCGGTCCTAGAACCTGCTGCGCCGGAAGGATGGTATGGCGTCCCCTGCTTGGGCGAGTTGAGATTGAAACGGCGGCCGAGAAAGAAAGTCTCGCCGGGAGACTTGAATGCGAAGAAAGTGCTACCGCGATGAAGGGGACTCGTGAGAAGGGGACCCGGCGGTATCGCACGACAACCACGAAGACACACGAAAGCCCCGCTAGAAGATGCCATGGAAAAGTTGAGAACCGATGTCCGACGATTGGCGAAAGAAAGAGAAGAAAAGTTCGGAGACGAGATTGATTCATCGGAATTCATGGACGACGAATACGCGAGAAATCAACATGGTTGAGACACGAGCTTCATCGGCTTCGCGAGGTGCTCCTGCGGCCGCGAGAAGAGAGGAGCCGGGCGATGAGAAGACGGCTTCGGGAAAAAGACGACACGATCGCTCGAATGGCGAAAAGGATGGAAGAGATGGCCGTAGCTGCGGCCACTCTCCGAGTCAAGTACGACCACATAGAGAGACACCCCGAGAGGTCATTCACATTGTAGACGGAGGAAAGGAGATTACGTCCGTCGATGGGGATGATCGATTAAAGAAGGATACAACACGAAAGTATGATTCACGAAAAGGATATCAAGAACTTGGTGGAACGGCGAGTGCGAGAAGCCTTAGCACAATCGAAGAGCGGGACATCCATTCGGACGGGTAGACCTTACCCGGAAGAGTTCGACGGCATGTCCGATACCGAAAGGCTTCGTACCACCTGCGTTCGAGACCTTCGACGGAGCCGGGAACCCCGACGGCATGTGGCACACTTTCGTGCCGGTTGTTGCAATGCGGCGGGAGTGATGCATTACTCTTCCGACGGTTCGTCGGCGATCTGTCGGGAATCGCCTTCGGCGGTATGCGGAGTGCCGAATGGTTCGGTGAAGACGTTCTCGGAGCTAGAGAACCTCTTCATCGAGCGATTCGCCGGAGCTCGGCACCACATCACGATAGGTGATTTAGTGGTAGAAAAACAAAAGCCGAATGAAACTTTGGTGGATTACATACTTCGATGGAGGAACTTAAGCATGAAGTGTGAACCACAAGCTAACGAGAACGGCATGCGGTCGGCATTTTACTAAAAAGCATCCATGGCCCGATAGCACTTCTCCTCGAGGGATTACTTATTAAGACTTTCGAGAAGTTGTTAAGCGAGGCGGAAGCTTGCAGAGGAGGCAAAGCAATTAAGTTTCACCAGACAAAACGGATAAACAAAAGCACTGTAAAGACTTTTGAAAAGAAATCCGGGATCGTCGCGGCGGTTGACAAGAGCGAGCAGCCGTATGCAAATACCACCAGAACGGCCGCGGCAACCACAACGGAGATTACCGGCAACCCCGGCCCAGCTATCAGTCATCTCCGCAGTATGAACAACCGCCTCGTCCGCAACGTACGTTAAGGGAGCTTCTGAGCAGGGAGTATCCGTTCAAGAATGAAGCAGTGCCGAAAATGTTCCGTAGTCTGATGAAGACTCCAGATTTCCAGCTGCCAGAGCCTAAAAGACCAGAGGAAGTCAACAAGAAAGTGATCCCAACTTTTGCCCTTACCACCGGATGCTTGGGCACAAAATAGAAGATTGCATTACCTTCGAAAGTTGGCTCGATGACTAACCTTCGGAAAGGGAATATAACGATCCCGAAGGAGTACATGAAGGAACCCCGGAAAGGAGGTTCGCGTCGATGTTGTCTCGGCTGATCCCATCATTCAGATAGATCCATATACGGCCCGACGATGGATGGACTACCGCTTGGACGAGGTCTTCGAAAAGATTTTAGACGGCATCCGAGCCGCTTCGGTGCGAGCTTCGATTCGGAGTTTGAAACACGTTGAGCCGGTACTTATCACTTGCGATAGAAGAACCACCTCGACGAGGAGACGATTGAAGAAAAGAAGAAAATTGACGAAGAAGAGAAGGCGAGACACCTAAGGCTAGACTAGGGGCTGCTTATCCTAGGATAGTTGTTTCAGATTCGGGGGAGAAATCCCTCGAACCCCGACTCTGTATGATTATCTGCTCACTTCGGTGGGATCATATAATGATAAGGGTGATGGCGTTGGCTACGTTTGGTTCATTTCTAACGATTACGTAACTAACGATAATCCGGATATCGATTTCGATACCAACGACAATTCTCGAATCATACACGATCTCGACGAGCAAAATAATGAAGAAGACATCCATCGAGGAGGCTACGAGAGTTCGACGAGCAACGAATCTATCTGCGAGTTTCGAGGAGCTCCGGTCGCGATAGAGTTAGAGCCTTCGGACTGCGGAGCTAACCGGAAGAGCACTGTCATTCCGATTCGAAGAGACACGGCAAGCTCGACAATAGATTCGAGAGGAAATTACGGAGGTCGACTTAAGAAGTGGAAAAGTTCTACCTCCGAGAATGGGTCCGAAAGACGAAGGAAAGCGGTGGTTGTTCGGGAAGAACCAACCCGGCGGAAAAATACCCATTCGAGAAGAAAGCGAGACACATGAAAACAAAGTGGACTACAACGTGCTAGCCCATCTTAGGAAACTACCGGTCAGGCGAGCATCTACGATGCTCTCATCTTATCGAAAGAGATGAGAGAAGCTCGATCGAGGCTTTACTTGATCCGGAAATTTGCTTAGCTCGAATGGCGGAGATTCCTTAGATGAGGTTTGCTCGTTAAAGGAACGACGAGGTGTCACCTTCACGGACGATGACCTATTACTTGGGACGACGGATCACGACCGACCGTTGTACATTTCGATTCTGATCGGAAAATTTACACTCTCAGGAGTATTGGTGGATCCGGGAGCATCGATCGATATAATGAATCTTCGAACGCTAGCATACTTGGAAATTGATGCTCGCGAGCTCGAAGCGGACAAAATGTTATTAAGAGGATTCGACGAGAAAGGAGAAAGAGCCCTCGGATCAATAACACTGCGATGAAGACCGGTGACTTAGCAAAGACGACCGCGAAATTTCACATAATTGATTCGAAACATCGTTCGACGCTCTGCGGGCCGACCATGGATACATGAAAACGAGGATGGTACCATCATCTCTACATCGGTGCATCGAGTACTACGATGGAGGGGAACGAGTGCATCAAAGGTGACTTACAACCATTCTCCGTACATGAAATTGGAATCCACGAGGATGCGGCTTATTATGCACCACGAAGAAAACGATCTTCTCCGGAAGATGCCATAACAAATGAAGCAAGAAAGTTCGGGACAACGAAGAACACGAAATTCTAGTCCAACGAGTCACTCACCGCTCCCTTATGGCGAGATGGTAAAGGTTTCTCCACAACTCGCATCCGAGGTCGAGGCCGGGGACGAGGTCGTGGTAGAGACGTTAGGACGATTGGACGAAGGAAACCCGACCATTAATGTCGATTGGGAAGATAGTTACCGAAGAAGAAAAAGAAATCGAACAGAAGCGGCGACAATAAGTCGGAAGAAGCCGCAATTCGAGATCTCCCTCGAAGATGAGAAGAAATGAAGAATACAAATCGATGTACGAGAAGATTAACCACTATGTACATGCTTATGACCACGACCCCGATCCATTCAATAAGATCGAGGGTATGGAGGTCGAAGAGGTACGTAGCGGTGGTGCGAAAACCAATCAAATTCTACCGTGGTGCTCCTTCCTCCAAAGCTGAAAATAATGTACAATTTGAAGATGCTACTTCATCGGAATTAATGGAATTGCCTTTTGAGTGGTACTCTCCACTGTGTTCGAAATTTAATTCAACGTGGTTTCTTACCTCGACAATGGACGAAAGTCGATCACAACGTTTTGAAAATTTATGGAATAACTCCGGTCGTCCACCGATTCGAAGCATGGTCTCGGATTCGGCACGGTAGGATCGGTTGATGATGCGAATTTTGCTTGGTTGTCACTTGCGAATCTAATGAAAGCTGCATGGAAACTACGGACGAACTCGAAGATTTACAAATTGGAGACGCTCCACGGAATTCGAAGAAGAAATCGAATCTACGATAGATGAGTTAACGGAAGTTAACTTAGGTACTAGCGAAGAGCCTAGACCTACCTTTGTTAGCTCCTTACTCGATAAAGAAGACTCGGAAGAAATAATCGAGTTATTAATGGAATTTAAAGGCTGTTTTGCTTGGAGCTACGATGAGATGCCGGGGTTTAGCTCCGGAGGTCGCGATCCATAAGCTAGGAGTGGATCCTGCTTCCGTCCCGGTCGGACGAGGTCCGAGAAGAATGCGTCTAGAAATCGAACAACAAGTCATAGCTGAAGTTAAAAAGCTAATAGACGCTAAATTTGTCCGTGAAGAACAATACCCGACTTGGTTAGCCAACGTGGTACCGATCGGGGAAGAAGAATGGTCGAAATCGGAATTTGTGTGGATTTCGGAGATTTAAACAAGGCATGCCCGAAGGATGAATTCCTCTACCGATCCAGAATTAATGATCGACATCGCTTCGACACATGAAATATTCTCGTTCATGGATGGATCTTCGAGGATACAACCGGATAAAAATGGCTCCGAGAAGATGAAAAGCTTACGGCATTCGAACGCCGATCGGAGTATATTGCTACACGGTGATGCCATTCGGAGCTGAAGAACGCGGAGCAACCTACCGAAGAGCAATGACGAGAATTTTTGATGATCTCATCCATAATCGAGTCGAATGTTACGTGGACGATGTGGTCGTCGAAAGCAAAGTAAAGGACGACCACTTGTATGATTTGAGAATTGTTTTCGAACGATTAAGACAATTTAACCTTAAGATGAATCCCTTAAAATGCGCCTTCGGCGTCACCTCCGGAAATTCTTAGGATTCGTTGTCCGAGCATCGTGGAATCGAAATCGACCGGAGAAGATAAAAGCCATCTTAGAAATGCCGCCTCCCAAAAACCTTAAAACAACTACGATCTTTTCGAGGAAGGCGGCATATCTTCGACGCTTTATCTCGAGCACTGTCGAGTAGGTGTCGGCCTTTCTCGGCACTAGTTAAAAGGACGCCAAATTTATTTGGGAAGAGAAATGCGAGAGAGGCCTTCGAGGACATTAAACAATACTTAATGACACCTCCTGTCTTAGCGACCCCAGGTCTCGGAGTAGACCGCTAATACTTTATACCGCGGCTTTAGACGACTCTCTCGGAGCCACTGTTGGCAGGGTCGATGATGAGGGTAAAGAAAATGCTCTTTATTACTTAAGCCGTCGTTTTCTGCCGACGGAAATAAGGTATCCCGCAATTGAAAAGCATTGTTTGGCCACGATCTTCGCCGCTCAAAGCTCGGGCATTACATGCTTTCTCATAAGGTCGGCTGATCTCGAAGTTTAATCCATTGCGATACTTGATGACTCGTCCAACGCTTTCGGCGGACTTGCCGGATGGTCGATGATATTATTGCAATTCGATATAACTTTCGTGCCTCTTCGTGCGCAGTAAAGGGACAAGTCTTAGCAGACTTCCTCGCGGCACACCCTTTGCGGCGAATCTCCTCTCGATGATGATTTGCCGGATGAACAAATAATGAACCTAGAAGACCTTGATGATCGACGTTGGGAATTATATTTCGACGGAGCATCTTCGGCGCACAAAGACGAAGAATCGCAAGTGATAGTGCCGTGAGGCGGGAATCGGGCTAATCTTTATAACACGGAGCGGGGGATGTTAAGATACTCCTACCGCTCGAGCAGAACCATGTACAAACAACGAAGCGGAATACGAAGCCCTCGTAACGGGACTCGGAATTAACCGTTCGAATGGGGATAACGGACATCGACATCTACGGGGATTCACGGTTAATCATTCGACGGATCGCCGGACAATACGGAATTTTAAAGCCGAGACTCGAACAATACTTCCGGTATGCCATACGATTTGTTGGAACAAATTCCGAATGTGACGATTTACAAAATCCCCGAAGAAAACGCTTTAGCGGATGCGCTAGCTCGTCTCGCAAAAGAATTTGCTGTTTGCGAGATGAATCGGTGGAAGTGTCGATTCACGGACGTCGAGGTCCTATCACGGCTTGACATAGACACGATACACGAATCGAGAAAAGGAAAAAGGATCGGTTGCAACGGTGACGGAAAACACGGAAGATTGGCGACGGCCATTGATGAAGCTACCTACGAGCGGGAAAGCTGCCGGATGATAGGTCGTTAGCCCATCGGATCGAAAAGAACTGTGTCCTACGCATTAGTAAACAATACGTTATACGAGAAGGTCTTTTGATCGAATGTGGCTAAGATGCACGAGCGGGTCCGAGGCCCGTGAAATTGTTAAAGAGGTACATTCGGGACTGCGTGGCGCTCACCGGTCGGGTCAGAAGATGAAAATGAAAATTAAAAGACTAGAGTACTGCGGCCCTCGATGATGACCAGCTGCATGAAAATCGCGAGAAGCTGTCATCGGTGCCGAGTGCGCGGAGTGGTTCTACACCGACCTCCGAATGTGCTACATCAGACAATTGCATCGTGGCCATTTGAATGTTGGGGCACGGATATAGTGGGTCCGATAGAGCCGCCGTCGTCGAAAGGACATCGCTTCATTCTTGCGGCTACTGATTACTTTTCCGAGTGGGCGGAGGCGGTTCCAGCAGAAGTGAAAGCACATCACGTACTACGATTTTCGAGAACCGAGTTGTCTACCGTTTCGGAGTGCGCGCGAGAATCATCTCGGATAATGGGTCGGCATTCGAAGCACACAAATCAACAATTTTGTCGGGAGACACGGAATCGGCGGCGATATTCGACAATTTACTACCCGAGAGCAAATGGCACAGGTGAGGCTTTTAATAAAACTCTCGTTCGAATTTTAAAGAAGACTTTGGACGATAATAAGAAAATTGGCACGAGAAGTTGTTAGAAGCCTTATGGGCCTCCGGGACAACTTTCGAACTCCTACTCGAAGCTACACCTTACGCTTTGGTGTATGGGTCCGAAGCGATGTTACCCTTAGAAGTCCGGCTTCCTTCACTCGGAATTGCGATTGCAAATAAAATCACAACGAAGAAAACGCCGAATTACGACTCGAAGAATTAGAGAGCACGGAAGGGAAAAGACTTGCGGCGCAACGGAATTTAGAACTATGCCAAGCTAAGATGGTTCGAAGCCCATGACAAGGCGAGTCCGCCCGAGAACCTTGAAGTTGGTGACTTAGTTCTCGTTCTTAAAAGACCTATTCTTGCACACCGCAGATAGGAGGAAAATTTGAACCCACTTGGGAAGGACCGTTTGTGGTTGAGGCGGTCTACTCGGGAGGTTCCTACCGGTAGTGAATTGCCGGGGAGAACGACATATGCTTCAGATCGATGGACGATACTTGAAAAAGTATTACGTTACTGATGTTTCGAAGGAATGAACTTTCCATCCTAGAAGCACGGGTGAAGTGATTACTTATGTGTGGGTCCGAACCCAAAAAAATGACAAAAATGTGCTTAAAATAAATAAAATCCGATAATAAATTTTTCCTTGTTTTCTTTTCCAAATCAAAATCTCTTACCTGATCTTATCCCACTTCATTCCTATTAAGTTTGAAAATATAAGAATAATAAAAAAAAATGTCTTTAATAAACATTTTCTTAATGTTCTTGTTCTTAGTACGACCACGATCCTTTTCCTTGTCTTTTCGCGGGGAAATGTCGAGCGGGCGGTTGGTCTTGAACTTTAAGAATGGCGTAAGCCTTGCACTTGATGAAAGAGGGTGAAAGATGGAGCGGTAATCGAGATTGACTCGGATTTCGCACCGAGCGGAGCCTACGATGCGAGGAAAGTGGCTCGGGTCCCGGTTGACGAGAAGAGCTGCCGGACATACGGTGATGAAAGTGGGTGGCCCAAGCCACCGATCCGGCAACAAGAAAAGAAAGACAAATATTGAAGAAGATAAGAAAATGAAGTACGTAGTCGCTACGGCGAGGGCGAGCTTGTCGGCGCCGCGCCCGCGAGACGTTCGAGAAGTTCGAAGAGCTACTCTCGCGACAACGCAACGAAGAAATAAGAATCGCCGTATCAGTAAGATGTTGACAAAACTAGGCTGCGGATCGGCACGACGAGCGATTGCTAATGTCGGTGCATACACTTCGAGGACACCGGTTCACCGGGAACACGAAGAAAGGAGGCCGGCTCTAGGATGACGAAAAGAACCGAGGAAATCCTCGGAAGATCGGAGAAGAAGAAGGCTACCACGCCACGGATAGAACCACCGGTGATGCATGACCTTGTTGCGAAGCAACCCCGGGGGGATGTCTCGACGGACATCATCACGAGGAGCGAGGTATGCGGGGAGAACGTGAAGGGATTGAACCATATATCCCACAATATGTCACGAGGCCTCGCCATGCGAGATCATTCGGAATACGAGGCTGGAGAGAATGCAAAATGTTGAAAAGAAAACCTTTGAATACTTCGAGAGAATTAGAGGCGGAAGAATCGATATGTTGGAGGGCCTCGAGTTACATACGGACGTATTCTCGGAGTATGAACGAGCGGCAAATCGTGGATTGCATCGGGATTTGAAAAGAATGGGCCGAGCCGAGCCGCTGAGGAAAACACATACTCGGAACCCGGAGATGGATGCCGGGGAAAGGAAGAATCACAATACGATGTGGATCTTTGTTACAACTTTGCGGAGGACGGGAAGGGAAACCCACGGGAATACTCCGTCATGGGCGAGTGGATCCGATGCCATTAGTCATCGAGAGAATGGTAAAGAGATTGATAACATGGAGAGGTACTTGCCGGCGGTTGCATACCCAATAGTTGCATCATCGACATCTACGAACGGGGTGTTGTATACCCCCACACATAGATCACCACGACTTTGTCGGACCTTTACGCACGGTCTCTTTCTGAGCGAGTGTAACATCATGTTCGGATGCGACCTCCGGATAGCGAGGTCCGGGTGAGTTCCGAGGGCCGGTGAAGATACCTTTACCGGTAGGTTCCGTCATGATGCGAAGGGCAACGGAGCGGATATCGCTAAGCATTGCATACCGGGAGTACCGGTGAAGCGGATCTCGGTTACGTTCGGAAGGATGGACGACGGGAAGACACCTTACCATTTCCGACCGGACCCGGAGCTAGAGAGCCTCCGACCTTACAGTTGTGAGTTACATGGAAAATATCACACCTCCAGTGTACATCCATACGGCATCCTTGCCGAGGATGGCTTGGAAGGTGATGTTATTGACCATGTACCCCACTATTCGGACATGGACTTTTGACGGATACCTTTTTGGATGAATCAACAAAGATCATACTCGATCCGTTTTGAGTTTACATGGATTGTATGAAATATATTCCGGATCAAGATGTATGATGTATCTTCTACATGATTGGAATGAAAGTGACCATGTCGCATTTTTGGCCTTCACCTCTTTTGTGCAAATTGATTGGGAAACGCCATTAAAGTTAAATGAACTTCGAACAAAGAACAGAAAAGGAATAAAAAAAAAGAATAAAAGAAAACTTTCATTAAAAAAAAAAAAAAAGAATCTAAAGAAAAATGACAAACACCAAATTCACATGAACATTAAATAAACGATAAAATAAAATTTGAATCATTAAAAGATAAACAAAATCAACAAAAATGTTAAATCAAATTCTCAATCAAATTTCGGATCAATCTCGATCAAACTTCGAATGTGATCTTCCAAATTTCAAATCGAATCTTAAATCGAATTTCGATCGAGTTCGAACTCATCCTTCCAAATTTCGAATTCGATCTTTCCAGATTCCAAATCTCTATCAAATCTCAAATTCGATCTTCCGGATCTAACCAAATCTCGATCAAATTCAAGTTCAATCTTTCCGGATTCCAAATTTCTTCAAATCTCGAATTCGATCTTCCGGATCTTAAATCGAATCTCGAGTCGAATTTCGAATCTCAAATTCGATCTTTCCGGATCTCGCATCGAACCTCGATCGAATTCAAACTTTTGGGTCGAGGATTTTACATCAGAAGCTACCTTTGCTTAGGATTCTCTTCCTATTGCCTTTGAAATACATCAAATTCAAACTTTTGGGTCGAGGATTTTACATCCAAGGCTGCCTTTGCTTTAGGATTCTCTTCTATTGCCTTTGAAATACATCGAATCGAACTTTTGGGTCGAGGTTTTACATCCAAGTGCCTTTGCTTTAGGATTCTCTTCCTATTGCCTTTGAAATACATCAAATTCGAACTTTTGGGTCGAGGATTTTACATCCAAGGCTGCCTTTGCTAGGATTCTTTCCTGTGCCTTTGAAATACATCAAATTCAAACTTTTGGGTCGAGGATTTTACATCCAATGTACCTTGCTTTAGGATTCTCTTCTGTGCCTTTGAAATACATCAAATTCGAACTCTTGGGTCGAGGATTTTACATCCAGTACCTGTTGCTAGGATTCTTTCCTATTGCCTTTGAAATACATCAAATTCAAACTTTTGGGTCGAGGATTTTACATCAAGAACTGCCTTTGCTTAGGATTCTCTTCTGTTGCCTTTGAAATACATCGAATTCGAACTTTTGGGTCGAGGATTTTACATCCAGTACTGCCTTGCTAGGATTCTCTTCTGTTGCCTTTGAAATACATCAATTCAAACTTTTGGGTCGAGGATTTTACATCCAAGTACCTTGCCTTTAGGATTCTCTTCCTATTGCCTCGAAATACATCAAATTCAAACTTTTGGGTCGAGGATTTTACATCCAAGACTGCTTGCTTTAGGATTCTCTTCCTGTTGCCTTTGAAATACATCAAATTCAAACTTTTGGGTCGAGGATTTTACATCAAATTGCCTTTGCTTTAGGATTCTCTTCCTATTGCAATGAAATACATCGAATTCGAACTTTTGGGTCGAGGATTTTACATCGAGGCTGCATTCTTTAGGATCTTTTCCCTATCGCAATGAAATACATCAAATCAAATTCAAACTCTTGAGGTTAAGGATTTTACATCCAATACCGCATTACTACGAGATCTTTCCTCATTGTAATGATCCAATCCAATCGATTCGATCTTCTTTTGGGGTTGAAGATGTTGCATCTAAAACCTCGAAATTCCAATTTTCATTTCGAATCAAATTCCTTCGAATTAATCTTGACAAACTTCGATCTAAATTGAAACTCCAATTGAAATCTAAACTCACACATCATGACTTGAACATGAAACAAAATAAAATCTAAATCGAAATTCTCCCGAGATCATGTGATTTGGGATTCACCTCCTTTTCCTTTCCCAGGCGATAGTTCGAGAATCTCAGGTTCGGAGATATACCTGACACTCCCCAGCAGAAATTCTTCTACTTCGTCCTAAGTTTGTCACTTGGACATCTGTGTTGGTTTTGTTGATCTCTTCGGTCAACACCAATACGCGCGGTGTGCTCCGTCAGCTCACCACACCTATTGGGGGTCCATTTGTTGACCTCATTTTTGATGAGGTCTTCTCTTCTTCTCTTTAGTACTTAGGATCTAGCCTTAGGCTTTTCCTTTGACTATCTTAGAGGATTAGAATTGGGACCCACCTTTTAGAAATTCAAACCACTTCTAAACTCCCTGCAAACTCCACAAACTTGATTGTAGACCCTAATCACCTAGAGGGTTGAAATCGAATGTGGAAGTTTAAAGGATGAGTTCTATAGAACTCTTTGGCACTTAGGGCCCTTACTAGGTGGCACAGTGCAGTGAAGGGTTGACTTGCACACACACTACACCTACACACTACACTTTCACACACTTCCTAAAAACACACCTATACACAACTTGACCTCATGACTCATGTAAGTGATTCATATGGATGGTCCTTAACCACTAAGCCCTTGGTAAGAGGGTTAGGAACAACATAGTGAATGCCTCGAGATGAGTCCCTTCATGGCTCATGTGGGCTTGATATGAGCTTCATGGCTCAACCAAAATGACTTCTTTCCACTTACATCCACCCGATCTTCGATTTCCGAATTTTCGATTTTTGACCCAGGGACCTCATACACTTCATTTGCCAAAACCCTTGAAGCTACCCAAATTTCTCAAAACTTTCAAATTACCCAAAATTCTCCAAAATCAATCCCAAACATTTCCACATCACTCAAATTGATCATCCATACCCAAAAATACCAAAAATTCCAAGAAAACCTCCAGATACCCTCCGAATACCCAAAATACCCCTCTTAGCCAAAAATCCAAAAATTCAGAAAATTCCCAGAAAATTCCAGAAAATCCCAAATATTCCCAATTTCATTTTGTCCAACTACACCATGGGCCAATTTTGTCAATTTACCCCACTTTTATCAAAATCCCCAATTTGACCCATTTTAACCCAAAGTGAACCCGATGTCGAACCTAACCTACCCAATTGACCTAAATTCTGGTCCAATTCAATTCTAAATTTCAATTCAACATTCCCAACACCAATCTAGACCAAATCCAAGCTTAATTTGATTGACATTTGGATCAATTTCACTTTTGGCCTTAAAGCCCGATTTGGACCCATGACCGAAACTAACCCAAACTCACCCGATTCAACTCCAATTAAACCTAAATCTTTTCTAAACCTTCCTTGACATCCCCATAAACAAAACACTAACATGATTTGCCCAAAATTTAGACCCAAACCCCACTCGAAATTCAACCCAAAATTAAAAGGCCCATTTTTGACCTAAACCCAGAGCCTAGCCCAGAATGAGCCCGAATCCCAAAATCAAAACCCATCAAAGCCAAAACCCCTTTGAAACACTCCCATAAACATTTCCCAACATTAATTTTACATCAATTTCAACTCTAGCCCAACATTGGCCCAAGTTAGCCCAATTTGACCTACATAGGCCCACTTACCAATTAAACCGAAATTCGAACCAATTCGAGTCCAAATCACACCAAATTGACCCCAAACCACTCATGACACATCCCTAAACCAAACTCAACAATTATTTGGCCCAACCCCTTTACAAAATTTCTATCCATAAATTCATTTTCAAACCTAAAAGCCCACTTCACTAAACCTTCCTAAAAGCTCATTTCCACAAATACAAAAGCCCAAAATTGGCCTTAAAGCCCACATGACATTTCCATTTGCCATCCATTTAATCAAAGCCATTCCCTAAGTTCTAATCACATCATCAAATAATTCCAAATTAAGCCTCATGCCAAATTACCCCTAAATGACAAATATTTCTAAAACCCTTTTTCATGAAACAAGTCGACTTTTTTCAAGCCAAATGCAAGCCATGCAAGCCATAGACAAGCCACATGAAGCCATGGGGGGGTTTGACTTGTCACCATGCCCAAAATGGCAAGAAGAGGGGACCCTTTAATGATTCTCTTAAGAGTGATTAACCACTCCCATGTCTCCCCTAACTCTTGCTTAAGCTTAATTGTACTTGGATTGTGACTTGACCCCACTAATCAAGCTGATCCAAGTGACTTTCCCTTCAGCCCAAATTGGCCTTGGAGGGTGAACCCAGCCCAAACCAATGGGTTGACCAAATTGAAGCCAAAATGACCCCTCCCCCATTCCATTTTAATTCGAGCCACTTTACACATGGCAATGGCCGATTGATTGCACAAACCTCCAACACGGCCACTTGGACCTGAGGGTGACCCATGCCTGCAGGCCGGCCGCCTGGGTCGCCGGAAAACACCATGGCCGAGACCTTGGGAGGAGCCGAAACTTTGGAATTCCATCTTCGTTGAGTGCCTCATGCCCGATGGCCACCATGGGCATTCTTCTCATCACGAAGCAGGCGATCCCAGCCCTCGACTCCCACAGGGAGGCCCTCCGAGCCTCTCTGATTTAAACCCCTCACCCTCTCGGCCATGAAGAGGTGCTTGAACCGAACCTTGCGAAACTGCGCAAAATTGTTCCGGACTCCTCCCCACACACGAGCACTTGATCCCAGGTGAGATCCCCTGCCATTTCTCCTCTGTGAGCTCGATTTCGGAGTTGAAATTCCACCCAAAACCGGGACACTTCTCCACGGTGAGCCAATCCCCAAATTGATTGGTTCTACACCTTCACCGGACCCGAGGAAGGTGTCCACCGGCAAAGCCCCATCTCCGGAGCCACCCCGGTTGCTCCGGCCTCCGAAGCTTTGTGATCGGGCTTGGTCGAAATCACATCTAGACAATTCACCGAGACCAGGAGACTTCATGCGGAGCTTCGCGAGATCCGATCGAAGGTGCGACAACTCTCGGATCGAAGCCGCACTTCTGCGAGCGAAGGTATGAACTAATTCTTCATCCCAGGAGCTTCGGAGATTCTCCATTTCAAATGCCTTAATTTCAATGCATGATAACCGGTATAGATGTGTTCGTCTCTTGAGAGACGAATCCATAGAACATAAGAACATAAAAATCCGTTGAGTATCGAGTGAGATCTTAGGGATTTAGTGTGGACGGCTCTCGGGTGAGGACGCTCGGGGACGATGAACGGATGCCGTCCATTTAATGCACGCGCGGACGGACGGCTCGGATGGCGTCGGACCGGGAGACGGTACGAGAACCGCGGGGCCCGGGCTGGCGATTCGGATGGCGGCGTCGAATGGGAGCGCGACGCGTGTGAGTTCGGAGATGCGAGGATGCGGCGGCGCCGCGTGGATAAATAGAAAAATAGGGTATTTTTCATTTATTTAATTCACTAAACTTGGAAAATTCATAACTTTGTGTAGAAAAATCGAGAAAAATAAAAGAAAAATACCCTCTTGCTCGGTGAACGAGAGGAGAATAATGTGGAAAAGAAATCATTTAATTTCATCAAGTATTTTATTTTTAGTAATTTATTTACTCTCTGCATACATTTAATTCTCCATGCATTCATACAATTCACCATGGCATGAGACCATAGGGCTTTTGAAGCCTACGAATTTGGGAACATTCCACGAGATTTTCCAAAGTCGAGAGGCCATCCTATGAAGAGTTATTGATTTTTCAAATTCATGTCACTGTTTTTGAGTATTTTAATTCCAATAAATAGCATGTTGTGTAATAAATTCTAGGAAAATTTGGTGATGTTCCTTATGACCGAGAGAACCCTAGGAAAAATAGGTTTTGAGTTAGTTCATTTTAGACAACCCTAATTGGCTTAAACACTCAAAATAGGTCTCTAATTAATTAGAGCTAACCATACATCAAATTGACTTGAAATCAATTCTCCACTGACCTTTAGGATCAGAGGAACCCACTATAAAAATTTGAGGTCAATTGGACTTGGTTAGCCACATTAATTGGGTTGATTAAGCCACTTAGTCATTTTAAAATTTAAAAATTCATAACTTTCAAAATATCTTTCAAAAATTCACCAAATTGGTTTTGGAGTCTCTCTGATATCAGGGGAGTTTAAGAAAATTAAAATTTCAATTTTCTAAAAAATTTGATTTTTAATATTATTTTAATATTTTCAATAATTAAAAAATAATAAAAATCACAAAAATAATAAAATTCACCAAAATGTCACATTTTGAATTTTAATCACTTAGGAACAAATCCCATATTTTTCCTAGGTCTATTTAGTGAGATATTAAATTTTAAAGCTCTAGGATGATTTTAAAATTAAAAAAATGTATTTTCTAGCATTTTCACTAAAATAATTATAATAAATCATATAAAAATCGAGAAAATTGCAAAATTTGATTCTCTGATTTCTTTGATGTCAGAGAGATTTTTGAAAAATATAAAATTCATTTTTCAACATTTATTTTATTTTTAAATTAATTAATACTCTAAAACTTAAAATAATTCTAATAAATAAAATATAATTCAAAAAATCACCAGAATTAGTCCAAGTGGTCCTCTGGTCATTAGGAATGTCCCCTAATTTTCTTAAGAACAGAAACTTTCCCTTGGTCATGTTATCAAATTTTCCTTGAAAATCTACTATTTTCTACTAAAAATAATTATATAAATAAATTAAATACAGAAAAATCACATTTTCTCCTCTCATGTCTTTATTGACACATAAGTGAAGTCACATAAAAATTTCAAGTTCATTTGAGTTCAATTTAGTGAGTTATGAAATTGTTAAGCTTAAAGGGGAAAATAGTAATTAAAATTTTAACCCTTAATTAAAACTTTAGGTTTAATAAAAAATTTAACAAGTAAAATATTTGATCCTAATCTGATTTGGATGATTGAAATTTAAATAATTAAAGGGTAGAAACCCATTGAGCAATTTAAAATGATTAAACCTTAATTAAATAATTGATTAAATTTGGAAGAATAATAAAATTGGAATTATTAAAATAGGGATATTATTAGGAAGAGATTTATTCTTTAATTTAAAAATCCCTAAATTAATCATCTCATTGATATTCAACTCTTAACTAAAATGATAACTCAAATTTAAAATATTAAAAGACTTAATCATTAAACTAAAATTAAATCATTAAACTCTTTCAAAAATTTCAATTAAAATTAAATTAAATTAAATTAAAAATTAAATTAAATTAAGTAAATTAAATTAAAATTAAATTAAATTAAATTAAGATTAAAAGTTAAATTAAATTAAATTAAATTAAATTAAATTAATTAAATTAAATTAAATTAAATTAAATAGAATTAAATAAATTAAATAAATAAAATTAAATTAAATTAAAATAAATAAAATTAAATAAATAAATTAAATTAAATTAAATTAAATTAAATTAAGTTAAATTAAATTAAATTAAATTAAATTAAATTAAATTAAAAATTAAATCAAATCAAACTAAATTGAATTGAATTAAATTAAATCAAATCGAAATTAAATTGAATTAAGTTGAATTAAATAACATCGCTTAAGACATGAAGAAATAAATCTAAGATAACTTGAACAACTATTCCAAACTTAAATCATTAATTTGAACTTAAATTTGAATCACGAAACCATTTGAACACCAATTTACCCTCAAGAGCTTTAGTTGTCATAACTCATAAACGAGAATATAAAATGAAGTGTTACTTCACTTATAGGATATTCGAATGTCTGGTTCATTGAGCAAGTTAACAAAAATTGAAAACCTCGGACGATCGATTCATTTACATAATTAAATTCTCTTGGACTTAAAACAATCCTAGAAATATTGAAAAGATGTTTAGGATTCTTCTTAAGCACTTCCTCAATATGATAGGATACTTATAAGAACAATTGAACTTAGTCGTTCTTTGATGAAGAAAATCGTCCTCAAACTAAAAACACGAAGAACCTAGACGTCATAGGAAATGACTAGGCTATAGGATTAGGAACTTGGTAGAAAACCATAAACCCTTCCCTTAGCTTTATCTAGGAACTTGCTTAAATGTAAATGTCTAATTGTGTTTTTAAGTGCGGCTTGGGATGACGGGAAGACCCTCAGGTACGCTTTTATTTTATTGCGATTTACTTTACGGCAACTTATTTAATTGCATCGCACTTATTTTTCTTGCATGATAAACAACGGTTGCATGAAAACCCACACCTTTAGGACGAAGCAAAAGCTGAAACCCATAACTAAATTAAAAGACACTACAAGATAAAATTCACCTCCATGACATTTCAAAATATAAGACAACTCGAAAATTTAATCACAAACGAGAATAACAAAGCTACAGCTACAACTAAATTAAAACGTCTCATTGAATGATCGGGAATACCTCGGATGATGTAACCCGCGTGTTGCTAACGGGATTTCCCACGGTCTAAATGAAAGTGTGGAACTCATTTAGTTGAGTTTAGCAAATTCATACGGACTAAGTGAATTCGATGAAAATAACGGTGCGGGATGACGGAGCAGGTGGGATCTTAATCGGTTGTTTAATCAACTTTAAGATTTGTTTTAATTAAAACACAAAAAACACTTGGAAATTAAGACTTCTCTAAACCAAAACACTTCTCTCATCTCTCGATTTATGACTTCTACAACTAAACCTCTGCAACGACAAGGAGCTCGGAGCATGGTGGGCGGCACGGCCATCGTCGTCGGCAAAAC
>JAKZJZ010001460.1:0-27754 GCA_022702705.1 Papilionanthe hookeriana x Papilionanthe teres | reverse complement strand
GGGAAGTTAAGGAAGTCACCACCAAAAGTTGCTTCAAACACCTAATGGCGATGAAAATCTTTTTAGTCAACTTGCATCGCTATCAATTCTCGTATCATGTTAATGTCAAGGAGTCGCCACTGTCTTTCTCTATATATCGCCCTAATTGTTATTCTACTTAGAGTTTTTGTCAGAATTCTTTGGAGAAATTGAAGGAGGATTAATCATGAGAGAGATTGAGAGAAAAAGAGATCAAATGATAATCTCATAGAATAAATCTTCAGATTGTGTGATTACTGAAGTTTTTCGTATAAGAAAATCACATGAATATCTTGGGTAACCAGAGAGATATTGTAGGTGAAATACCTATCTTAAGTTCTTTAATCTCCTATAGGAGCAAGCTCCTATAGTTAATTACATTCTGAGAAAATAATATTGCCAAGGAAAACTCCCGATTAAGATTATCATTAATCCTCGAAAAAGTGTAAGTGTTGTCATGGCAGTGCGTTTCTAAAGAATCGATACTACCAAAATGCTTTGTTTATGTTGAATGTTTGTCATTTTGTCATTTTGTATGTCATGTCGGGTGTCATGTCAAGATGTCTTAATATGTGTGTCATATTGTTGTATGTAATGTCATGTGATGTCGCAATGTCATGTCATTGTGTCATTTTATCCTCGTTATGTTTTATTGTCATTCAGTTTGATTTATCATTGTTTTGTCTGACTATTATTATTTTGATTTGTCTTTTGTTTTGGAAGTGTCAGTTTTATGTTAGATGTCATGTTGATGTTGTCGGCATATTTTTTAGGTTGTGTGATGTTTTTTAAAAGGGGTCGCCTAACAGAAGTTGTCGGCGAATTTAAATTTTAAATTTGATTTAAATATATATATAATTTAGAAAGTAGTATTTGACTTTGAAAATAATTTTAAATTTGAAAGTTTTAAGATATGAGATTAAGCCGATCTCACATCCCAAATAGTTTATATAAACGAGCACCGCACCATGAGCCGTGTATCTATCCCTAAAGATAGACACCTGCTTGAGGGTGGGGCTCGATCAAATAAGCTAGAAGTTTTGTGACATCCGTTTGGTACGCGAACCAATTTTATAAGCCGACAAATTCCCTGCTTAATATGAAAGTATTAAACGGGGTTTATATTACACAGGTTCTTTAAAATTCCCTATAAAGGCAAGCTCACTATAGTTAATTACATCTTAAGTGACGGGAATCACCTAAGAAAACTCTCGATAATAACCGATAATTCTGCTCTCAAGAATTTCGAACTTTAAGGTTTTCGAAGATTGAATTTTGGAATTTCGATAGGGAATGGATCAAATTTGGAACATTTTGTTTTGTGAATCCAAAGGAAGAAAGGTAGGAGAAATCAACGATTCGAAGTGAACTTCGGTAATTTCCGACTATCTATTGTTTGGCTTGAATTTAGGAAAGTCCTAATGTTTATTTAGTATTTCGATCTTGCCGATTTTAATTAATTAGGGCTTATATTTGTATGATAAAATCAAACAAATAGCACTAGAAGATGTGAGGGTTTATGTCGTATCGGACGACTACCTCGGAATCCTAAGACCGGTTAGGGCTTAATTTGCAATGCAAATGCCTAACGAAGAGTTGAGGATTTATGTTGCACTAGGCAAGCTACCTCGAAATCCTATGGCTTTGTTGTTTTAATTCTAAGAAGATTTTGCTTGAAGTAGGTTTAAGTTTCTGTGACGACGATGGCCGTGCTTGCCCACCATGCTCCAAGCTCCTGGTTGTTGCGGAGGTTTAGTTTTAGAAATCATAAATCGGGGGATGAGAGAAGTGTTTTGGTTTAGAGAAGTCTTAATTTCCGAGTGTTTTTTATTTTGATTAAAACAAATCTTAAAGTTGATTATAACGACACGGTTAAGATCCACGGTTCCATCCTTCGGCATCATTATTTTTATCGGATTCACTTAGTCCGGATGAATTTGCTAAACTCAGTTGAATGAGTTCCACACTTTCATTTAGACCGTGGGAAATCCCGTTAGCAACACGTAGGTTACATCATCAGAGGTATTCCGATCATCCGACAGGGCGTTTTAATTTAGTTGCAATTGTAGTTTTGTGTTACGTTTGTGATTAAATTTTGAGTTGTTTTATATTTTGAAATGTTGTGGCGGTGAATTTTATCTTGCAATGACTTTTAACTTAGTTTTGGTTTCGGTTTTAGGGACTATCCTAAAGGTGTGGGTTTTCATGCAACGGTTGTTTTATCATACGAGAAAAGTAAAATGCATTTGCGATAAAGTAAATTGCAAGAAAGTAAATTGCAAGAAAGTAAATTGCGATAAAATAAAAGCGTACTGGAGGGTCTTCCCGTCATCCCAAGTTGCACTTAAAACACAATTAGAATATTTAAGCGAGTTCCTAGGTAAAGGTAGGGGAAAGGTTATGGTTTTCTACCAAATTCCAATCCATGGCTAGTCGACTCTATGACGTCTAGGTTCTTTGTGTTTTTGTTTGAGGACGATTTTCTTCATCGAAGGACGATTAAGTCGATTGTTCTTATAAATATCCTATCATATTGAGGAAGTGCTTAAGAAGAATCTTAAACATCTTTTCGATATTTCCGGGATTGTTTTAAGTCCAAATGAATTTAATTATATAAATGAATCGATCGTCGAGGTTTTGAAGTCTTGTTAACTTGCTCGGTGAACTAGGACATTTGAATATCCTATGAGTGAGGTAACACTTCATTTGATGTTCCATTTAGGAGTTATAATAATCAAAGCTTTCGAGGGTAAATTAGTATTGAAATGATTTGATTTAAGTTAAAGGGTTTAAATTTGGAATAGTGTTGAAGTTGCTTTACATTTATTTTGAATTCTTTATGTCTTAGGTGATGTTATATTTAATTCGACTTAATTTAATTGAGTTTTAATTTAGTTTAATATAGTTGATTTAATTTGATTTGGTGTTTAATTAATTTGATTTGATTTAATTTTAATTTAATTTGATTTAATTTAATTTAATTTAATTTAATTATTTAATTTAATTTAATTTAATTTAATTTAATTTAATTTAATTTTTAATTTAATTTAATTTAATTTAATTATTTAATTTAATTTAATTTAATTTAATTTTAATTTAGTTTAATTTAATTTAATTTGTTTTAATTTAATTTAATTTAATTTTAATTTAATTTAATTTTAATTTAATTTAATTTAATTTAATTTAATTTAATTTAATTTAATTTTAATTTATCTTTAATTTACTTTATTTTTAATTTTAATTGAAATTTCAAAAGAGTTTAATAATTTAATTAAGTCTTTTAATATTTTAAATTTGAGTTATCATTTTAATTAAAAATTGAGTATTAATGATATAATTAGTTTAGGGATTTTTAAATTAAAGAATAAATCTCTTCCTAATAAATATCCCTTATTTTAATAATTCGATTTATTATTCCTCAAATTTAATCTATTATTTAATTAAAGTTTAATCATTTTAAAATTATTTAATGGGTTTCTACCCTTTAATTATTTAAATTTCAATCATCCAAACCAGATTAAGATCAAATATTTTACTTGTTGATTTTTTATTAAACCTAAAGTTTTAATTAAGGATTAAAGATTTTAATTACCATTTTACCCTTTAAGCTTAATAATTTCATAACTCACTAAATTGAACCCAAATGAACTTGAAATTTTTATGTGACTTCACTCATATGTCGATAAAGACATGAGAGGAGAAAATGTGATTTTTCTGTATTTAATTTATTTATATAATTATTTTTGGTGGAAAATAGAGATTTTCGAGGAAAATTTAATAACATGACCAAGGGAAAGTTTCTGTCCTTAAGAAAATTAGGGGACATTCCTAATGACCAGAGAAGCACTTGGACCAATTTTGGTGATTTTTTGAATTATATTATTTTTATTATAATTATTTTGAGTTTTGGAGTGTTAATTAATTTAAAAATAAAATAAATGTTGAAAAAATGGGTTTTATATTTTTCAAAAATCTCTTTGATATCAAGGAAACCAGAGAAGCAAATTTTGCAATTTTCTGATTTTTCTATGATTTATTATAATTATTTTAGTGAAAATGCTAGAAAATACATTTTTTTAATTTTAAAATTACCCTAGGGCTTTAAAATTCAATATCTCACTAAATAGACCTAAGAAAAATGTGGGATTTGTTCCTAAGTGATTAAAATTCAAAATGTGACATTTTGGTGAATTTTATTATTTTTGTGATTTTTATTATTTTTTAATTATTAAAAATATTAAAATATTATTAAAAATCAACTTTTTTAGAAAATTGAAATTTTAATTTTTTTAGATTCCCCTGATATCAGAGAGGCTCCAAAACCAATTTGATGGATTTTTAAAAAGTATTTTAAAAGTTATGAATTTTTAAAGTTTAAAATGGCTAAGTGACTTAATCGGCCCGATTAGTGGGGCTAACTAGAGTCAATTGACCTCGAATTTTTATGGTAGATTCCTCTGATCCTAAAAGTCAGTGGAGAATTGATTTCAAGTCAATTTGATGCACTGGTTAACTCTAATTAATTAAAGACCTATTTTGGGTGTTTAAGCCGATTAGGGTTGTTTTGAATGAACTAAGCCAAAATCTATTTTTCCTAGGGTTCTCTGGTCATAAGGAACATCACCAAATTTTCCTAGAATTTATTTCACAACATGCTATTTACTGGAATTAAAATACTCGAAACAGTGACTGAACTTGAAAAATCAAGAACTCCTCATAGGGATGGCCTCGACTTTGGAAAATTCGGGGAATGTTCCCGAATTCAGAGGCTTAAAAGCCTCTATGGTCTCATGCCATGGTGAATTGTATGCATGCATGGAGAATTAAAACAATGCGAGAGAGTAAATAAATCATAAAAAATAAAATATTTGATGAAATTAAGTGATTTCTTTTCCACATTATTCTCCTCTCTTCAACGAGCGAAGGGTATTTTTATTTTATTTTTCGATTTTTCTACACGAGAGATATGAATTTTTGAAGTTTAGGGAATTAAATAAATCAAAAAATCCCTAATTTTCTACTTATCCGAGTCGGCGCCGACGCATCCTCGGCGACTCCGAAAGGCCGCGCGGCGCGCTCCCGTTCGACGCCGCCACTTGAGTCGGCGGCCGGGCCCCGCGGTTCTCGTACGCGTCTCATGGTCCGACGCCATCGCAGCGCGTCCGTCCGCGCGTGTATTGAATGGACGGCATCCGTTCATCGTCCCCGAGCGTTCTCGCCGGAGCCGTCCACACTAAATCCACAGATCTCGCTCGATTCTCGATGGATTTTTATGTTCTTATACTACTATGGATTCGTCTTGAAGAGACGAACACATCTATACGGTTAACATGCATTGAAACTAAAGCATTTAAAATGGAGAATCTCCAGAAGCTCGGGATGAAGAGTTAGCTCATACCTTGGCTCGGAGAAGTGTGGCTTCGATCGAGAGTTGTTGCACCTTCGATTGGGTCTAGCGAGCTCCAGGATGAAGTCTCTGCAGTGCAGTGAATTGTACTGGATATGATTTCGACCAAGCCGTCCACAAAGCTTGGAGGCTAGAGCAGCTGGGTGGTACGGGAGATGGGGCTTTTGATGGTGGACACCTTCTCTTGGTACGAGTGAAGGTGTAGAGCCAATCGATTTGGGAATTGGCTCCTTGTGGAGAAGTGTCCTGGTTTTGGGTGGAATTTCGACTACGAAATTGAGCTTTCGGAGGAGAAATGGCGGGGGAATTCCACGGGGATCGAAGTGCTCTAAGGGTGGAAGAGGGTACGGAACAATTTTGGCGAAGTTTTGGCGAGGTTTATGCTTCTCTTCTTTCATGGCCGAGAGGGGTGGAGTTTAAATAGAGGTGGTGAGGGGCCTCCGGGGGAGTTAGGGCTTGGGATCGATTGCTGCGGTGAGGAGAAGAACGGCCATGGTGACCACTAGGCATGGGGCGGCTCGGCGAGTGAGAATTTCAATGTTGGCTCACATGTGAGCTCTCGGCCATGGTGTTTTCCGGCGGCCAGTGGCCGGCAGGCCGAGCGATGGTCACCATCTTGGTCGGGTGGGTCGGGGGTGGAGGTTTAGTGTAGGCGATTGGCAAATGCCATGTGTAAAGTGGTTGAATCGAAAGTAGAATGGGGCATGGCTAGTTTTGAGTCTAAATGGGTCAATCCACCCATTTGGGCTTGGTGCACCCTTCGAGGTGGCTTTGGATGCTGTGGGGGATCGAAAGGGATCGATTTGGTTTGGCATGGAGAAGTCTCCGTCAGAATATATTTGGATTAAATTTAAGTTTAGGTGAAACATGATTAAGGCTAATGAGCTTTAGGGATTAAGGAAAGCCCCCCTCTTCTTACCCGATATGGCATGGTGGAGTGTCCAAAGCTCTCATGGCTCACATGTGGCTCATGCATGGCTTCATGGCTCACCTTTGGCTTGGCGAAAAGTTTGGTCGATTTCATAAAAAAGGATTTTAAGGATTTTGGATAATTTGGTGGAAATTTGGATGAAGCTTCATTTAGAAATATTTGATCATTGGTTTAGGACTTAGGGATGATTTTAATTGAAAGTATGATGAGGGGAAATGTCATATGGGCTTTGGAAGAATTTTTGGGGCTTTGGATTTGGTGGAAGTGGGCTTTTAAAATGGTTTAAGGAATGGGCCCTTAAGTTTAAAAATGAATTTATGGATGGGAATTTTGTAAAGAGGTTGGGCCAAATAATTGTTGGGTTTAGCTCATAGATGTGTCATGAGTGATTTGAAACAAATTGGGGGTGATTTGGATTTGAATTGGGTTGAATTTGGGTTAGGTTTGGGCTTAGGTCGAAAATGGGCCTTTTAACCTTGGGTTGAGTTTGAGTGGGGTTTGGGTCTAAATTTTGGGCAAATCATGTTAGGGTTTTGTTTGTGGGAATGTTAAGGAAGATTTAGAAAAGATTTGAGGTTAATTGGAGTTGAATTGGGTGAGTTTGGGTTAAGTTTGGGTCATGGGTCCAAATTGGGCTTTAAGGCCAAAAGTGAGATTGGATCCAAATGTCAATCAAATTGGACTTGGATTTGGTCTAGATTGGTATTGGGAATGTTGAATTGAAGTTTAGAATTGAATTGGACCAGAATTTGGGTCAATTGGATAGGTTTGGTTTAACATTGGGTTCACTTTGGGTTAAAATGGGTCGATTTGGGGGTTTTGACAAAAGTAGGAGTAAATTGACAAAATTGGCCCATGGTGTAGTTGGACAAAATGAAATTGGGAATATTTAGGATTTTCTGGAATTTTCTGGGAATTTTCTGAATTTTTGGATTTTTAGGCAAGAAGGGTATTTTGGGTATTTGGAGGGTATTGGGGGGTATTTTTGGAATCTTTGGTATTTTTGGGTATGGATGATCAATTTGAGTGATGTGGAGATGTTTGGGATTGATTTTGGAAAATTTTGGGTAATTTGGAAATTTTGCGAAAATTTGGGTAATTTTAAGGGTTTTGGGTAGGTTTAGTAGGTGTAGGGTCCGGGGGTCAAAAATTGAAAATTTGGGAAATTGAAGATTGGGTGAATCTAGGTGGAAAGAAGTCATTTTGGTTGAGCCATGAAGCCATTTCAAGCCCATATGAGCCATGAAAGGACTCATTTGAGGCATTCATTTATGTTGTTCCTAACCCTCTTGCGCGAAGGCTTAGGGGTTAAGGACCATCCATGTGAATCACCTACATGAGTCGGGAGGTTAAGTTGGGTATAGGTGTGGTTTTAGGAAGTGTGTGGAAATGTAGTGTGTAAGTGTAGTGTAAGTCGGCCCCTTCACGAGACCGAGCCGCGCGGGGCGGTCTAAGGCCGAAGAATCCATAGGAACTCATCCTTTAAACTTCCGCATTTGATTTCGACCCTACAGGTGATTAGGGGTCTATAGTCGAGTTTGTGGAGTTTGCGGGGAGTTTAGAAGTGGTTTGAATTTCTAAAAGGCGGGTCCCGATTCTAGTCCTCTAAGATAGTCGAAGGAAAACTAAGGCTAGATCTAAGCACTAAAAGAAGAAGGGAAGACCTCATCGAAAATGAGGTCGACAAATGGACCCCGATAGGTGTGGTGAGTGACGGAGCACACCGCGCGTATTGGTGTTGGCCGAAGCGATCAACAAAACCAACACGGATGTCGAGTGACGAACTTAGGACGAAGTAGAAGAGTTTCTGTCGGGGAGTGTCGAGTATATCTGCGGAACAGGAGATTCTTGAACTCTCGGCTGGGGAAAGGAAAGGAGGTGAATCCCAAATCACATGATGCGAGGAGATTTCGATTTTATTTTGTTTTAGTTTAAGTTTTGATGTGTGAGCTTAGATTTCGATTTGGAGTTTCAATTTAGATTGAAGTTTGTCGAAATTAATTTGAAGGATTTGATTTGAAATGAAAATTGGAATTACAGGGTTTTAGATGTAATATCTTGACCTCGAAAGAAAATTGAATTGATTAGATTGAATCGTTGCGATGAGAAGATATCTCGGAGTAATGCGGTGTTGGATGTAAAATCCTTAACCTCGAGAGTTCGATTTTGATGTATTTCGGTGCTGATAGGAAAAGAATCCTAAAGCGGTGCGATCTTGGATGTAAAATCCTCGACACAAAAGGTTTGAATTTGATGTATTTCGGTGCGATAGGAAAAGGATCCTAAAGCGGTGCGGTCTTGGATGTAAAATCCTCGACCCGAAAAGGTTGAATTTAGTGTATTTCGGTGCGATAGGAAAAGAATCCTAAAGCGGTGCGGTCTTGGATGTAAAATCCTCGACCCGAAAAGGTTGAATTTGATGTATTTCGGTGCGATAGGAAAGAATCCTAAAGCGATGCGGTCTTGGATGTAAAATCCTCGACCCAAAAGTTTGAATTTGATGTATTTCGGTGCAGATAGGGAAAGGATCCTAAAGCGGTGCGGTCTTGGATGTAAAATCCTCGACCCAAAAGGTTGAATTTGATGTATTTCGGTGCGATAGGAAAAGAATCCTAAAGCGGTGCGGTCTTGGATGTAAAATCCTCGACCCAAAAGTTTGAACTTGATGTATTTCGGTGCGATAGGAAAAGGATCCTAAAGCGGTGCGGTCTTGGATGTAAAATCCTCGACCCAAAAGGTTTGAATTTAATGTATTTCGGTGCGATAGGAAAAGAATCCTAAAGCGAGTGCGGTCTTGGATGTAAAATCCTCGACCCCAAAGGTTGAATTTGATGTATTTCGGTGCGATAGGAAAAGAATCCTAAAGCGGTGCGGTCTTGGATGTAAAATCCTCGACCCGAAAGGTTTGAATTTGATGTATTTCGGTGCGATAGGGAAAGAATCCTAAAGCGGTGCGGTCTTGGATGTAAAATCCTCGACCCGAAAAATTGAATTTGATGTATTTCGGTGCGATAGGAAAAGGATCCTAAAGCGGTGCGGTCTTGGATGTAAAATCCTCGACCAAAAGGTTTGAATTTGATGTATTTCGGTGCGATAGGGAAAGAATCCTAAAGCGGTGCGGTCTTGGATGTAAAATCCTCGACCCGAAAAATTGAATTTGATGTATTTCGGTGCGATAGGAAAAGGATCCTAAAGCGGTGCGGTCTTGGATGTAAAATCCTCGACCCGAAAGGTTGAATTTAATGTATTTCGGTCTGATAGGGAAAAGAATCCTAAAGCGAGTGCGGTCTTGGATGTAAAATCCTCGACCCGAAAAATTGAATTTGATTGAATTTGATTGAGAATTTGATTCGAAATTTGGAAAGATCAAATTTGAAATTTGATCGAGAGTGGATTTGAAATTTGATTGAGGATTTGATTTGGAATTTGGAAAGATCGAAATTTGAAATTTGATCGAGAGTGGATTTGAAATTTGATTGAGGATTTGATTTGAGATCTAGAAGATCGGATTTGAGATTTGATAGAGATTTAGAATGCGGAAAGATTGAATTTGAGATTTGTGTTGATTTCGTTTATCTTTTAATGATTTATTTTATTTTATCGTTTATTTAACGTTCATGTGAATTTGGTATTTGTCATTTTTCGGATTTTTTTTTTTTTTTTTTTTATTTTTTTTAGAAAGTTTTCTTTTATTCTCTTTTTTTTGTTTTATTTCTTTTACATTTCTTTGTTCGAAGTTCATTTAACTTTAATGGCGTTTCCCGATCAATTTGCACTAAAGAGGTGAAGGCCAAAACGTGACATGGTCACTTTCATTCCAATCATGTTGAAAATACGTCGTACGACTCGATGCGGAATATATTTCATACAATCCATGTAGACTCAAAACGGATGTGTATGATCTTTGTTGATTCATCCAAAGAAGCATCATCGAAAAATCCATGTACGAATAGTGGGGTACATGGTCGATAACATCACCTTCCAAGCCATCCTTGGCGAGGATGCCGAGCTTGGATGTGCGTTGGAGGTGTGATATTTCCCATGTAACTCACGGCTCGTAAGGCGGAGGTTCTCCGGCTACGGGTACGGTTGGAAATGGTAAGGTATTTCTTGTCGTCCATTCTCACGAAGGTAGCGAGATTCGCTCCCTTGGCACTCTGGTATGCGATGCTTTGCGATATACGCTCCGTTACCTTGCGGTATCATGACGGAACCCACCGGTAAAGGTATCTTTCTTGGCCCTCGGAACTCACCGGGCACTGCTATCCGGAGGTCGGATCCGAACATGATGTTACACTCATTCGGGAAAGAGGCTGTGCGAAAGGTCGACGAAGTCGTGGTGATCAATATGTGGGGGTATGCGGTCACCTTGTTTGTAGATGTTGATAATGCGGCTATTGGGTATGCGATACTGCAGCGGTACCCTCCATGTTATCAATCTTTTTACCATTCTCTTGATAACTAATGGCATCGGATCCACTTGCCCATGACGGAGTATCCCGGTGGGTTTCCCTTTACGTCTTCGACGAAGTTGTAGCGGCATCCGCATTGTATTGTGATTCTTCCTTTCCACGGCATCCATCTCGGGGTTCGAGTATGTGTTTTCCCTCGGGCGGCTTGCTCGGCCCATTCTCTTCGGATCCGGATACGATCCACGATTTCTTGTTGTTCATACTACGAGAATACGTCGGTGTGTAGCTCGAGGCCTTCGAGTATGTTGATTCTTCTTCCTTTAATTCTCTCGAAGTATTCGAAAGTTTTCTTTTCAACATTTTGCATCCTCTCCGGCTCGTATTCCGGAATGATGCGGATGGCGAGGCCTTGTGACATATTGTGGGATATATGGTTCAATCCCTTCACGTTCCCCTGCATACCTCGGCTCCTCGGGGATGATGCATGTCGGTACATCCCCGGGGTTGCTACTGCAACAAGGTCATGCTGCTGCGTGGTGGTTCTATCCGGTGGCGTGGTAGCCTTCTTTCTTCGATCTTACGGAGATTTCCACAGTTCTTTACTGTTATTCTAGGAGGTGGCCTCCTTTCTTCGGGTTCTGGTGAGCCGGTGTCCTTGAAGTGTATGTGCGGCATCGGCGATTGTCTCGTCGCGGTGGTCGCGGCTAGTTTTGTTAACATCTTACGGATACGGCGATTCTTATTCCTTCGTTGCGTGGTGTGAGGTAGCTCTCCGGCTCCGCACTTCTTGAATCTACGTGGGCGCGGCGGCGAGCACCTGCCCTCCATTGTAGCGACTACGGACTTCATTTTCTTGTCTTCTTCGGTATTTGCCTTTCTTTTCTTGTTGTTGGATTGGTGGCTTGGGCCACCCACTTTCATCCTTTGTACTGCCGGGTAGTTCTTCTCGGTTAGCGGGACCCGGTCACTTTCCTCGTCTTGTAGGCTGTCGGTGCGAAATGCGAGTCGATCTCGATTATCGCTCCATCTTTCACCCTCTTTTCATCGAGTGCGAGGCTTACGCCATTCTTAAAGTTCAAGACCGGCCGCCTGGATTCGACATTTCCTGCGAAAAGACAAGGAAAAGGATCGAGAGTGCATACTTAAGAACAAGAACATTAAGAAAATGTTTATTAAAGATACATTTTTTTATTATTCTTATATTTTGAAATTTAACGGGAATGGAGTAGGATAAGATGAGGGAAGAGATTTTGATTTGAAAAAGAAAACAAGGAAAACTTAATTATCATGATTTTATTTATCTTAGCACATTTTATTATTATTATTTTTTTTTTGGGTTCGGACCCGATCATAAGTAATTACTCGCCGTGTTTCTTAGGGATGAAGAATTCATTCCTTCGAAACATCGAGGTAGCGTAATACTTTTCGAGTATCGTCAGTTGATCGGAAGCATATGTCGTTCTCCACTGGCAATTCACTAGCGGTAGGAACCTCACGGGTATCTTGCTTCGACCACGAATGGTCCTTCCGAGTGGGTTCGAATTTTCCTCTTATCTTGCGGTGTGCGAGAATAGGTCTCTTGAGAACGAGAACTAAGTCACCAACTTTGAAGGTTCTCGGGCGGACCGGTTTGTCATGGGCTTGAACCATCTTAGCTTGGTATAGTTCTAAGTTCGTTGCTGCTGCAAGTCTTTTCCCTTCAAGCTTTCTAATTCTTCGAGTCGTAATCTGGCGTTTTCTTCGTTCGTGATCTTGTTTGCAGCTTGCGATTACGAGTGAAGGAAGGCTGAACCTCTAAAGGTAACTACTTGCCTCGGACCCATACACCGGAGCGTAAGGTGTAGCTTGAGTAGGAGTTACGAAGGTTGTCCGGTAGGCTCATAAGGCTTCTAACAATTTCTCGTGCCAATTTCTCTTATTATCGTCCGGGGTTTTCTTTAAGATTTGAACGAGAGTTTTATTAAAAGCCTCGGCGAGACCGTTTGCTCTTGGGTAGTAAATTGTCGAGTATCGCCGGTCGATTCCGTGTCTCTGACAAAATTGTTGATTTGTGTGCTTCGAATGCTGGCCGTTATACGAGATGATCTGCGCGGCACTCGAAACGGTAGACGACTTGGTTCTTGAAAAGCTGTAGCACGTGGTGTGCTTTCACTTCTCTAAGTGGAGCTGCACGCACGCTTGGAAAAGTAATCGTAGCCGCAAGAATGAAGCGATGTCCTTTTGAAGATGGTGGTTCTATCGGACCCACTATATACGTGCCCCGACATTCGAATGGCCGCGACGCGATTGTCGGGTGTAGCACATTTGGAGGTTGGTGTAGAACCACTCCGTGCACTTGGCATTGATGACGGCTCTTGGCGATTTTCATGCGGTCGGTCATCATCGAGGGCCGGTAGTACCCTAGTCTTTTAATTTTCATTTTCATCTTTGGACCGGCGGTGAGCGCCACGAGTCTTGAATGCACCTCCTTAACAATTTCACGGGCCTCGGACCCGCTTAGGCATCTTAGCCACATTTGATCGAAAAGACCTTACGTATAATGTGTTGTTTATTAATGCGTAGGACGAGTTCTTTTCTTGATCGATGGGCTAGCGACCTATCGTCACAGTAGCTTTCTGTTTGCGGGTAGTACATGTAATGGTATGCCTCGATCTTGTGTTTTACATCGCTGCTTCTAGTTGATTCTTTTTCTTCTTCGATTTGTGTATCATGTACATGTCGAGTTTGTGATAGGACACGACGTCAGTGAGCTGACACTTCCGCTGATTCATCTTGCAAACGAGGCAAATTCTTTTGCGAGACGGGCTAAAGCATCTGCTTAAAGCATTCTCTTTTCTAGGAATTTTGTAGATTGTCACATTTGGAATGCGATTCAACATGTTGTATGGCATCTTGGAAGTATTGTTCGAGTCTTGGCTTTAAAATTCTGTCTTGTCAGACAATCTGTTGAATGATTAACTGTGAATCCCGTAGATGTTGATGTACGTTATCCCATTTGAATAGTTAATTCCAATCCAGTTATGAGGGCTTCATATTACGCTTCGTTGTTTGTACACGGTTACGTCGAGTGGTAGGAGTATCTTAACATCCCCGCTCCGGTGTTATAAAGATTAGCCGATTCTGCCTTACCGGGCACTATCACTTGCGATTCTTCGTCTTTGTGTGCTTGAAGATGCTCCGTCGAAATATAATTCCCAACGTCGATCGTCGAGGTCTTCTAGGTTCATTATTTGTTCATCGGCAAATCATCATTGAGAGGAGATTCGGCGGCAAAGGGTGTCTTTGCGAGGAAGTCTGCTAAGACTTGTCCCTTTACGGCACGCGAGAGGCACGAAAGTTATATCGAATTGCAATAATATCATTGACCATCGGCAAGTACGCGAGAAAGTGTTGGACGAGTCATCGAGTATTGCGATGGATTAAACTTCGAGATTAGGTTGACCTTATGAGAAAGCATGTAGTGCACGAGCTTTTGAGCGGCGAAGATCGGGGCCGAACAATGCTTTTCAATTGCGGGATACCTTACTTCCGTCGGAAGTAAACGACGGCTTAAGTAGTAAAGAGCATTTTCTTTACCCTCATCATTGACACAGGCTAACGGGGCTCCGAGAGAGTCGTCTAAAGCCGCGGTGTAAAGTATCGGCGGTCTGCACGAGGCCGGGGCTGCTAAGACGGGAGGTGTCATTAAATATTGTTTAATGTCTTCGAAGGCCTTCGGCATTTCTCTTCCCGAATAAATTTGGCGTCCTTTTTAACTAGTGCCGAGAAAGGTGACACCTACACGACGGAGTTTGAGATAAAGCGTCGAAGATATGCCGGCTTCCCTTGAAAAGATCGTAATTGTTTTAAGGTTTTGGGAGGCGGCATTTCTAAGATAGCTTTAATCTTCTCGGATCGATTTCAATTCCACGATGTCGGACAACGAATCCTAAGAATTTCCGGAGGTGACGCCGAAGGCGCATTTTAAGGGATTCATCTTAAGGTTAAATTGTCTTAATCGTTCGAAAACAATTCTCGAATCATACGAGTGGTTTTCCTTTACTTTGCTTTTGATGACGACATCGTCCACGTAGCATTCGACTTGATTGTGGATGAGATCATCAAAAATTCTTGTCATTGCTCTTTGGTAGGTTGCTCATGCGTTCTTCGATCCGAATGGCATCCTTTGTATAGCAAAATACTCCGATCGGCGTTACGAATGCTGTAAGCTTTTCATCTTACGGAGCCATTTTTATCTGGTTGTATCTGAAGATCCATCCATGAACGAGAATATTTCATGTGTCGAAGCAATATCGATCATCGGTTCTGGAATCGGTAGAGGGAATTCATCTTTTGGACATGCCTTGTTTAAATCTGCGAAGTCCACACAAATTCGATCGACCATTCTTCTTTACGGCGGCACCACATTGGCTAGCCAAGTCGGGTATTGTTCTTCGCGGACAAATTTAGCGTACTATTAGCTTTTTAACTTCGGTATAACTTGTTGTTCGATTTCTAAACGCATTCTTACGGGACCTTGTACGTTTGGAACGAAGTAGGATCCACTCTAGCTTATGGACTACGACCTGCGGAGCTAATCATGGCATTTCATCGTAGCTCCGAAGCAAAACGGTCTTTAAATTCCATTAATAACTTGATTATTTCTTTGGAGTCTTCTTTGTTGAGTAAGGAGCTAACAAAGGTAGGTCTGAGCTCTTCGGCTAGTACCTAAGTTAACTTCCATTAACTCATCTATTGTGGATTTAATTTCTTCTTCGAATTACGGTGGAGCGTCTCGATTTGTAAATCTTCGAGTTCGTACGTAGTTTCCATGCGGTTTTCATTGGACTTGCGAGTGACAACCAAGCAAAATTCGGTATCGTCGGTCGACCTGCTTGTGCGAATCCGAGTCCATACTTTGAATTGGGAGGACGACGGAGTTATTCCATAACTTTTCAAAATGTTGTGATTGGCCTCTTGTCCATTGTCGAGGTAAGAAACCACGTTGAATTAAATTTTGAACACGGGGAGAGTACCACTCGAAGGTAATTCCATTAATTCGATGAAGTGACATCTTCGAATTGTACATTATTTTCGGTTTTGGAGGAAGAAGCACCACGGTAGAATTTGATCGGCTTTGCACGATCACTACGTACCTCTTTGACCTCCATACCCTCGATCTTATTAGAATGGATCGGAGTTAGGGTCATAGTATGTACGTAGTGGTTAATCTTCTCGTACATTGATTTGTATTCTTCGTTCTTTTCATCTTCGAGGGAGATCTTGTATTGCGGCTTCTTTCGACTTATTGTTGCTTGCTTCTTGCTTGATTTCTTTTTCCTCTTGGAACTATCTTCCCGATCGACATTGATGGCTGGTTTCCTGCGTCCGATTGTCCTAGTGTCTCTACCGCGGCCTCGTCCCGGCCTCGACCTCGGATGCGAGTTGTGGAGAAACCTTCACCATCTCGCCGGAAGGGAGTGGTGAGTGAGCTGTTGGACTAGAACTTCGGGTTCTTCGTTGTCTCGAACTTTCTTTGCTTCATTTGTTATGGTATCTCTGGAGAAGATTGTTTTCTTTGGCGGTGCATAATAAGTGCATCTTCATGGACTCCGATCTCATGTACGGAGAATGGTTGTAAGTCGCCTTTGATGCGCGTTGTTCCCCTCCATCGTAATACTTGATGCAGCGATGCGAGAGATGATGGTACCATCCTGTTTTCATGTATCCATGGTCGGCCGAGTAGAGCATTGAACGACGTTTACGAATCGATTATATGAAATTTTGCGGTTGTCTTTGCTAAATCACCGGTCTTCATCGGTAGCGTTATTGACCGAGGGCTCTTTCTCCTTTACGGTTGAATCCTCTTAATAACATTTTGTCGGCCTCGAGCTCGCGAGCATCGATTTCCAGTATGCTTAGTGTTCGAAGACTCATTATATTGATTGATGCTCCTGGATCCACCAATACTGCGGAGAGCGTAAACTTCCCGATTGTAAGCTGAAATGTACAACGGTCGGTTGTGATCTGCGCATCCCGAGTAGTAGGTCATTGTCCAGTGAAGGTAACACCTCGTTGTTCCCTTAACGAGCGAGCCTCATCTAAGGAATCTCCGGCCATTTGAGCTAAGCGGAATTTCGGGATCAAGTAAGGCCTTGATCGAGCTTCTCTCATCTCCTTTGATAAGATGAGAGCGTCGTAAATGCTCGGTTTGGCCGGTAGTTTCCTAAGATGGGCTAGCACGTTGTAGTCCACTTTATTCTCGTGCGTCTCGGCTTCTTCTCGAATGGGTATTTCTTCTGCTGGGGTTGGTTCTTCTTGAACAACCACACCTTTCCTTTGTCTTTTGGACCCATTCTCGGAGGTAGAACTCTTCCACTTCTTAAGTTGACTTCGTAATTTCTTCGAATCTAGTGTTGAGTTTGTCGGTGTCTCCTCCTGAATCGGAATGAGTGGCTCTTCGGATTATCTTCCAAATGCGAAGGCTCTAACTTCATCGTAGCTGGAGCTCCTCGAAACTCACGGATAGATCCGTTGCTTGTTGAACTCTCGTAGCCTCCTTGATGGATGCCTTCTTCGTCATTTTGATCGTCGAGATCTTGTATGATTTGAGAATTGTTGTTGGTATCGAAATCGACGCCGGATTGTCGCTAGTTACGTAATCGTTAGAAACGGTCAAAACGTAGCCAACGCCATCACCCTTATCATTATATGATCCCACAGAAGTGAGCGAGATAATCATACAAAATCGAGAGGTTCGAGGGATTTCTCCCCGAATCGGAAACGACTATCTAGGATAAGCGGCCCCTAGTCCAGCCTTAGGAGTCTCGGTCCCCTCTTCTTCGTCGATTTTCTTCTTCTCTTCGATTGTCTCTGTCGAGGTGGTTCTTATCGCGAGTGATAGTACCGGCTTAACGGGTCTCGAACTACGAATTGAAGCTCGCAGAAGCGGTTCGGATGTTATCTAAAATCTTCTTCGAAGACCTTGTCCGAGGCGGTAGTCCATCCATCGTTGGTTGCATAGGGATCTATCGGAATGACGGGATCGGTTGAGATAACATTGACGGAACCTCCTTTACTGGGGTTCCTTCATGTACTCCTTCGGGATTGTTATATTTCCTTTCAGAAGGTTGTCATTGAGCCGACTTTTGAAGGTAATGCGGTCTTACATCTTGTGCCCGAGCATCCGATGGTAGGGGCGAAAGTTGGGATCACCTTTCTTGTTGACTTCCTGCAGTCTTTTGGGCTCTGGCAGTGGAAATGCGGAGTTTTCATTAAGCTACGGAACATCTTTAGTCTTGCTTCATTCTTGAACGGATATTCTGCTGCTCGAAGCTCCCTCGATGTACGTTGCGGACGAGACGGTTGTTCATCTTGCGGAGACAGTGATAGTTGGACCGGGGTTCTTTGGTAATTTTGTTGTGGTTCTTTGCGGCCGTTACGGTGGTATTTGCATCGGTTGTTTGCCTTTGTCAGCTCTTCTGCTGACGACCCGGATTTCTTTTCGAAGGTCTTCACCGGCTTACGCTTGTCCGTCTTGTCGGCAAAACTTAATTGCTTCGCCTCTTCTTGCAAGCTTCCGGCCTTGCTTAACAACTTCTCGAAAGTCTTAATAGTGAATCCCTTGAGGAGAAGTGCTTATCGGGCCGTGAATGCTTTTAAGCGAGATCGCAGTTGCATGTTGTTCTTGCGAGTTGTGGTTCACACTTCATGCTTAAATTTCTCCATCGAAGTATGTAATCCACTAGAGTTTCATTCGGCCTTTGTTTCTCTACCACTAAATCACTATAGTGATGTGGTGCTTGAAGCTCCGACAAATCGCTTAATGAAGAGGCTCTCTAGCTGCGAGAATGTCTTCGCGGAGACCGTTGGGTAATTCGCATACCGGTCGAAGGCGATTCTGACGGACTGGCGACGAGCTGTCGGAAGAGTAATGCATCGCTCCCGCGGCATTACGACAAGCGGCACGAAAGTGTGCGACATCTTGTCGGGGGTTCCCGGTTCCGTCGAAGGTCTTGAACGAGAGGTGGTACGAAGCCTTTCGGGTATTGGACGGCGTCGAATTCTTACGGGTAAGGTCTGCCGTCCGAATGGATGTCCCGCTCTTCGATTGTGCTAAGGCTTCTCGCACCTGCTTGTTCCACAAGTTCTTGATATCCTTTTCGGGGATCATACTTTGTGTTGTATCCTTTTCGGTGATCATCCCAGTTGACGGATGTAATCTCCTTTCCTCCGTCTATGATGTGAATGACCTGCGGGGGTGTCTCTGCAAGTGGTTGTACTTGACTGCGGAGAGTGGCCGGAGCTACGGCCATCTCTTCCATCCTCTTCGCCATTTGAGCGATCGTGTCGTCCTTTTCCTGAAGGCTGTCTCTTCATCGAGTTCCGGCTCCTCTCTTCTGCGTGTTGCGGGAGCACCTTGAAGGCGATGAAGCTCGTGTCTCAACCATGTTGATTTACGCATATTCGTTGTCCATGAATTCCGATGAGTCGATCTCATCTCCGAACTTTTCTTCTCTTTCTTTTGCCGACCGTCGGATGTCGGTTCTCGGCTTTTCCATGGCATCTTCTAGCGGAGCTTTCTGTGTATCTTTGTGGTTGTCATGCGATGGTTGCGGGTCCTTTTCACGAGTCCCCTTCATCGCGGTAGCACTTTCTTCGGATTCCGGCCTCATGGCGAGACTTTCTCTCTCGAGGCTGCTTGTTTCGATCTCAGCTGCCCCGTAGTGGGACGCCACACCATCCTTCTAGCGAGCGGAAGGTCTAGGACCGGATGGTACGGTGGCCGAATGCTTGGAAGGTGGTATCCTCCTAGTCTGTAATCCGATACTACGACGGGCGGGCTAGCCTTCATTCTCTTGCTTGGCTTTTCTATCATGACGGCGGGTTCACTCGGGGCCCGAGACGGGATTGTGGCCACCCGCCTCATCCTTCGTAGAATTTCCGACACGGGGCGGTTTTCCTTCTTTGCTAGCTTTTCTACCAAAGTTTGCGGTCGAGCAAACGGCGTAGTTCTAGTTCTTTTCTTGCGGCTATCGTTGTAGTATGCGGGCCGAGGTAATGTGGCGACAATCTTGCGAACATTCTCCTCGTCCTCTGCGGCGGAGAGGGGATGGAACACTGCTTCCTCCCAAAGTGGTATGTAGTCGGGCGGTGGTGTATATTACAGTAACGGTGTATATTCGGCAACTCTGGAATTTCCTCCGGGAAGGCGATCTCGGCGGCTACGGCTTCCACTGGCGATCCTTACTATTTCTATTTCTTCTTTGGGTCTTTGTCGGCGACGGAATCTTTGAAGCTTGGACCCGATTTCGAAAACAGAAGGTCTTACGGGAAGATCCGTACCCTCCACGGTAACGGGTTTACCATAGTTACGGATTTCTTTCCCCTTTGATTTGGCGAAGTCGGGGTAGGTGCGAAACAACTAGACCGAGTGGGGGTAGTAAGAACGGTCCTCCTGCGGACGGCGGTACTCCTCTGAGTCGGGACCCTTTGCGGGGAGGAAACTCTTGGGTCGACCTAAGGTTGAACTCGAGCGGTGGCTCCTCGGCTTCGGATACCTTGTTTGTCGGTGCGAAGAGGGAGACGTCGGTGACCTTGACGTTCGTGTTTTCGAATCCACTGTCCCGAATCGGATGACCCCATTGTCGGGCGGCTCATCCTTATAGACGGCGAAGTCCGGTCCGTTGGTGAAGGAGAAAATCGGTTTCGGGGCTTCCATTTCTGCGGGGTAGATTACGGTTGTCGGTCCCGAGTTATGCTTCTTTTCTTCGGGACGAAAGAAAGGAATTAAAGAGTCGAACTCATTCTTTGTTCATGTATTTATAAAAAAAGAATCATTTGTTAAAAGAATCACTTATTAGAGGGTTTGTTTATTTAGAACGGAACGTTCGAAGGTGTAGAGAAGGTAAGGAATCCGATTCGAGTTGGAAAGGGAAAGAAAGTCTTAAGCGAGACTTCTCGACTCGAAGGATCATTCTAAAACTAACACTGATTGGGGGTCCGCCCCACCTCGGAAATGAGGTAAAAGGATCTCGGAACCTCTCTGTTTAGGGGTGTCTAAACGGTGGCTCCTAAATCCGAGAGAATGTTGGCTATACTTGTTCGAGATAGAAATGAACATAGTATTCCAACGGAAAGAAGGAGTAGTTTGATCCATTAGGGACATGGATACACTACTAGATTTTGAAAACGAAATTATTTGATTATAATGGAGAGAGGAATCGTCCCAGTGAGTCGTCGAAATCTGTCGGCATATTTTTTAGGTTGTGTGATGTTTTTTAAAAGGGGTCGCCTAACGAAGTTGTCGGCGAATTTAAATTTTAAATTTGATTTAAATATATATATAATTTAGAAAGTAGTATTTGACTTTGAAAATAATTTTAAATTTGAAAGTTTTAAGATATGAGATTAAGCCGATCTCACATCCCGAATAGTTTATATAAACGAGCACCGCACCACAAGCCAGTGTATCTATCACTAAAGATAGACACACGCTTGAGAGTGGGGCTCGATCAAATAAACTAGAAGTTTTGTGACATCCGTTTGGTACGCGAACCAATTTTATAAGCGACAAATTCCACTTGCTTAATATGAAAGTATTAAACGGGGTTTATATTACACAGGTTCTTTAAAATTCCTCTATAAAGGCGAGCCCACATAGTTAATTACATCTTAAGTGACGGGAATCACCTAAGAAAACTCTCGATAATAACTGATAATTCGCTCTCGAGAATTTGAGACTTTAAGGTTTTCGAAGATTGAATTTTGGAATTTCGATAGGGAATGGATCGAATTTGGAACATTTTGTTTTGTGAATCGAAAGGAAGAAAGGTAGGAGAAATCAACGATTCGAAGTGAACTTCGGTAATTTCCGACTATCCTATTGTTTGGCTTGAATTTAGGAAAGTCCTAATGTTTATTTAGTATTTCGATCTTGCCGATTTTAATTAATTAGGGCTTATATTTGTATGATAAAATCGAACGAAATAGCACAGAAGATGTGAGGGTTTATGTCGTATCGGACGACTACCTCGGAATCCTAAGACAGGTTAGGGCTTAATTTGCAATGCGAAATGCCTAACGAAGAGTTGAGGATTTATGTTGCACTAGAGCGAAGCTACCTCGAAATCCTATGGCTTTGTTGTTTTAATTCTAAGAAGATTTTGCTTGAAGTAGGTTTAAGTTTCTTGCGACGACGATGGCCGTCTTTGCTCATCATGCTCAGAAGCTCCTGGTTGTTGCGGAGGTTTAGTTTTAGAAATCATAAATCGGGGGATGAGAGAAGTGTTTTGGTTTAGAGAAGTCTTAATTTCGAGTGTTTTTTTATTTTGATTAAAACAAATCTTAAAGTTGATTATAACGACACAGGTTAAGATCCCGCGGTTCCATCCTTCCGGCATCATTATTTTTATCGGATTCACTTAGTCAGGATGAATTTGCTAAACTCGATTGAATGAGTTCCACACTTTCATTTAGACCGTGGGAAATCCCGTTAGCAACACGTAGGTTACATCATCCGAGGTATTCCGATCATCCGACGGGCGTTTTAATTTAGTTGCGATTGTAGTTTTGTGTTACGTTTGTGATTAAATTTTGAGTTGTTTTATATTTTGAAATGTTGTGGCGGTGAATTTTATCTTACGATGACTTTTAACTTAGTTTTGGTTTCGGTTTTAGGGACTATCCTAAAGGTGTGGGTTTTCATGCAACGGTTGTTTTATCATGCAAGAAAAGTAAAATGCATTTGCGATAAAGTAAATTGCGAAAGTAAATTGCGAAAGTAAATTGCGATAAAATAAAAGCGTGCACTGGAGGGTCTTCCAGTCATCCGAGTGCACTTAAAACACGATTAGAATATTTAAGCGAGTTCCTAGGTAAAGCTAGGGGAAAGGTTATGGTTTTACTACCAAATTCATAATCCTATGGCTAGTCGGCTCTATGACGTCTAGGTTCTTTGTGTTTTTGTTTGAGGACGATTTTCTTCATCGAAGGACGATTAAGTCGATTGTTCTTATAAATATCCTATCATATTGAGGAAGTGCTTAAGAAGAATCTTAAACATCTTTTCGATATTTCCAGGATTGTTTTAAGTCAGAATGAATTTAATTATATAAATGAATCGATCGTCAGAGGTTTTCGAGTCTTGTTAACTTGCTCGGTGAACTAGGACATTTGAATATCATATGAGTGAGGTAACACTTCATTTGATGTTCCATTTAGGAGTTATAATAATCGAAAGCTTTCGAGGGTAAATTAGTATTCGAATGATTTGATTTAAGTTAAAGGGTTTAAATTTGGAATAGTGTTGAAGTTGCTTTACATTTATTTTGAATTCTTTATGTCTTAGGTGATGTTATATTTAATTGACTTAATTTAATTGAGTTTTAATTTAGTTTAATATAGTTAGATTTAATTTGATTTGGTGTTTAATTAATTTGATTTGATTTAATTTTAATTTAATTTGATTTAATTTAATTTAATTTAATTTAATTATTTAATTTAATTTAATTTATTTAATTTAATTTAATTTAATTTAATTTGATTTAATTTTTTTTAATTTAATTTAATTTAATTTAATTATTTAATTTAATTTAATTTAATTTAATTTTAATTTAGTTTAATTTAATTTAATTTGTTTTAATTTAATTTAATTTAATTTTAATTTAATTTAATTTTAATTTAATTTAATTTAATTTAATTTAATTTAATTTAATTTAATTTTAATTTATCTTTAATTTACTTTATTTTTAATTTTAATTGAAATTTCAAAAGAGTTTAATAATTTAATTAAGTCTTTTAATATTTTAAATTTGAGTTATCATTTTAATTAAAAATTGAGTATTAATGATATAATTAGTTTAGGGATTTTTAAATTAAAGAATAAATCTCTTCCTAATAAATATCCCTTATTTTAATAATTCCGATTTATTATTCCTCCAAATTTAATCTATTATTTAATTAAAGTTTAATCATTTTAAAATTATTTAATGGGTTTCTACCCTTTAATTATTTAAATTTCAATCATCCAAACCAGATTAAGATCAAATATTTTACTTGTTGATTTTTTATTAAACCTAAAGTTTTAATTAAGGATTAAAGATTTTAATTACCATTTTACCCTTTAAGCTTAATAATTTCATAACTCACTAAATTGAACCCGAATGAACTTGAAATTTTTATGTGACTTCACTCATATGTCGATAAAGACATGAGAGGAGAAAATGTGATTTTTACTGTATTTAATTTATTTATATAATTATTTTTGGTGGAAAATAGAGATTTTCAAGGAAAATTTAATAACATGACCAAGGGAAAGTTTCTGTCCTTAAGAAAATTAGGGGACATTCCTAATGACCAGAGAAGCACTTGGACCAATTTTGGTGATTTTTTGAATTATATTATTTTTATTATAATTATTTTGAGTTTTGGAGTGTTAATTAATTTAAAAATAAAATAAATGTTGAAAAAATGGGTTTTATATTTTTCAAAAATCTCTTTGATATCAAGGAAACCAGAGAAGCAAATTTTGCAATTTTCTGATTTTTCTATGATTTATTATAATTATTTTAGTGAAAATGCTAGAAAATACATTTTTTTAATTTTAAAATTACCACTAGGGCTTTAAAATTCAATATCTCACTAAATAGACCTAAGAAAAATGTGGGATTTGTTCCTAAGTGATTAAAATTCAAAATGTGACATTTTGGTGAATTTTATTATTTTTGTGATTTTTATTATTTTTTAATTATTAAAAATATTAAAATATTATTAAAAATCAACTTTTTTAGAAAATTGAAATTTTAATTTTCTTAGATTCCCCTGATATCAGAGAGGCTCCAAAACCGATTTGATGGATTTTTAAAAAGTATTTTAAAAGTTATGAATTTTTAAAGTTTAAAATGGCTAAGTGACTTAATCGACCCGATTAGTGGGGCTAACCAAGTCCGATTGACCTCAAATTTTTATGGTAGATTCCTCTGATCCTAAAAGTCAGTGGAGAATTGATTTCAAGTCAATTTGATGCACTGGTTAACTCTAATTAATTAAAGACCTATTTTGGGTGTTTAAGCCGATTAGGGTTGTTTTGAATGAACTAAGCCAAAATCTATTTTTCTAGGGTTCTCTGGTCATAAGGAACATCACCAAATTTTCCTAGAATTTATTTCACAACATGCTTATTCTACTGGAATTAAAATACTCAAAACGATGACACGAACTTGAAAAATCAAGAACTCCTCATAGGGATGGCCTCGACTTTGGAAAATTCGGGGAATGTTCCCAAATTCGGAGGCTTCAAAGCCCTATGGTCTCATGCCATGGTGAATTGTATGCATGCATGGAGAATTAAAACAATGCGAGAGAGTAAATAAATCATAAAAAATAAAATATTTGATGAAATTAAGTGATTTCTTTTCCACATTATTCTCCTCTCTTCAGCTGAGCGAGAGGGTATTTTTATTTTATTTTTCTGATTTTTCTACACGAGAGATATGAATTTTTGAAGTTTAGGGAATTAAATAAATCAAAAAATCCCTAATTTTCTACTTATCGAGTCGGCGCCAACGCATCCTCGGCGGCTCCAGAAAGGCCGCGCGGCGCGCTCCGGGTCGACGCCGCCACTTGAGTCGGCGGCCGGGCCCGCGGTTCTCGTACGCGTCTCTACAGTCGGACGCCATCGGCGCGTCCGTCCGCGCGTGTATTGAATGGACGGCATCCGTTCATCGTCCCCGAGCGTTCTCGCACGAGAGCCGTCCACACTAAATCCACAAGATCTCGCTCGATTCTCGATGGATTTTTATGTTCTTATACTGCATGGATTCGTCTTGAAGAGACGAACACATCTATACGGTTAACATGCATTGAAACTAAAGCATTTAAAATGGAGAATCTCCGGAAGCTCGGGATGAAGAGTTAGCTCGTACCTTGGCTCGGAGAAGTGTGGCTTCGATGCGAGAGTTGTTGCACCTTCGATTGGGTCTGTGAGCTCCGGATGAAGTCTCTGAGTGCGGTGAATTGTACTGGATATGATTTCGACCAAGCCAGATCACAAAGCTTGGAGGGCTGGAGCAAGCTGGGTGGTACGGAGATGGGGCTTTTGATGGTGGACACCTTCTCTTGGTGCAGTGAAGGTGTAGAGCCAATCGATTTGGGAATTGGCTCCTTGTGGAGAAGTGTCCTGGTTTTGGGTGGAATTTCGGCTACGAAATTGAGCTTTCGAGAGGAGAAATGGCGGGGGAATTCACTGGGGATCAAGTGCTCTAAGGGTGGAAGAGGGTGCGGAACAATTTTGGCGAGTTTTGGCGAGGTTTATGCTTCTCTTCTTTCATGGCCGAGAGGGGTGGAGTTTAAATAGAGGCTGGTGAGGGGCCTCCGGGGGAGTTAGGGCTTGGGATCGAGTTTGCTGCGGTGAGGAGAAGAACGGCCATGGTGACCGCTAGGCATGGGGCGGCTCGGCGAGTGAGAATTTCGATGTTGGCTCACATGTGAGCTCTCGGCCATGGTGTTTTCCGGCGGCACTGGTGGCGGCGGCCGAGCGATGGTCACCATCTTGGTCGGGTGGGTCGGGGTACGGAGGTTTAGTGTAGGCGATTGGCACATGGACATGTGTAAAGTGGTTGAATCGAAGTAGAATGGGGCATGGCTAGTTTTGAGATCTAAATGGGTCAATCCACCCATTTGGGCTTGGTGCACCCTCGAGGTGGCTTTGGATCTTGTGGGGGATCGAAAGGGATCAGTTGGTTTGGCATGGAGAAGTCTCCATCCAAATATATTTGGATTAAATTTAAGTTTAGGTGAAACATGATTAAGAGTTAATGAGCTTTAGGGATTAAGGAAAGCCCCCCTCTTCTTACCCAATATGGCATGGTGGAGTGTCCAAAGCTCTCATGGCTCACATGTGGCTCATGCATGGCTTCATGGCTCACCTTTGGCTTGGCAAAAAGTTTGGTCGATTTCATAAAAAAGGATTTTAAGGATTTTGGATAATTTGGTGGAAATTTGGATGAAGCTTCATTTAGAAATATTTGATCATTGGTTTAGGACTTAGGGATGATTTTAATTGAAAGTATGATGAGGGGAAATGTCATATGGGCTTTGGAAGAATTTTTGGGGCTTTGGATTTGGTGGAAGTGGGCTTTTAAAATGGTTTAAGGAATGGGCCCTTAAGTTTAAAAATGAATTTATGGATGGGAATTTTGTAAAGAGGTTGGGCCAAATAATTGTTGGGTTTAGCTCATAGATGTGTCATGAGTGATTTGAAACAAATTGGGGGTGATTTGGATTTGAATTGGGTTGAATTTGGGTTAGGTTTGGGCTTAGGTCGAAAATGGGCCTTTTAACCTTGGGTTGAGTTTGAGTGGGGTTTGGGTCTAAATTTTGGGCAAATCATGTTAGGGTTTTGTTTGTGGGAATGTTAAGGAAGATTTAGAAAAGATTTGAGGTTAATTGGAGTTGAATTGGGTGAGTTTGGGTTAAGTTTGGGTCATGGGTCCAAATTGGGCTTTAAGGCCAAAAGTGAGATTGGATCCAAATGTCAATCAAATTGGACTTGGATTTGGTCTAGATTGGTATTGGGAATGTTGAATTGAAGTTTAGAATTGAATTGGACCAGAATTTGGGTCAATTGGATAGGTTTGGTTTAACATTGGGTTCACTTTGGGTTAAAATGGGTCGATTTGGGGGTTTTGACAAAAGTAGGGTAAATTGACAAAATTGGCCCATGGTGTAGTTGGACAAAATGAAATTGGGAATATTTAGGATTTTCTGGAATTTTCTGGGAATTTTCTGAATTTTTGGATTTTTAGGCAAGAAGGGTATTTTGGGTATTTGGAGGGTATTGGGGGGTATTTTTGGAATCTTTGGTATTTTTGGGTATGGATGATCAATTTGAGTGATGTGGAGATGTTTGGGATTGATTTTGGAAAATTTTGGGTAATTTGGAAATTTTGCAAAAATTTGGGTAATTTTAAGGGTTTTGGGTAGGTTTAGTAGGTGTAGGGTCCGGGG